>PVIA01005228.1:0-119593 GCA_004024845.1 Tonatia bakeri
ACCTTTAACAGGAACCTAAACAACAAAACAAAGAAACAAGCAAAATATAGTCAAAGACACTGTAATAGAGGACAGGCAGAAAGTGACCAGAGGAGAGAGAAGAGGGAATTTCAGGGGAAAAGGGGAAGGGTTTACAGGAACAAAGTTAAAAGACACATGGATAAAAACTAGGGGGAGGGTGGTAATGGGAGGGAAGTTGAGAGGGAGGGGTGGGTGGGCTTGATTGGGAATAAAGGGGAGAAAACTGTACTTGAACAATGATTAAAATAAAATTTAAAAAAAAGAGGATTGACATACCATTTATTTAAGGAGGTTTTGTGACATGCTATGGAACTGAATTTTATCTTTTTGATAATGTAAAGATATTATAGAGGTTTAAACAGAAAAGTAGAATATCAGATTTTTGTATAAGAAAGCTTATTTGAGGAGTGGTATGGATTAAAGGAACACAAAAGTGAAAGTAGAGAGATTAGGAGACTAATGGAAACATCCATCTAAGACAGAGATAAGCAATTTTCAACCAGTATGCAGCAAGAATTTTTAAAACATGTAATACCTGACTATTTAATCAGGGACACTCATTTCTTTTCTCTTAGATTGTCAAATAAAAAAAAATGACATCAACACAACAATAGTCATCCAGTGCGAATAAATCAAAATTATACCTACTTTTTGTAAGATTGGCAAAACATATATTTTTGGTATGCTGCAGAATTTTAGTAATTAGTTTACGTGTACCATGAGATGGAAATGACTGAAAATCACTGATTTAAGATATGATAAGGAAAAGCTTGAACTAAGTATCTAGCAGTGCTAGTTTGATTGGGGGAAGGGGTAGAATGTTGGTTTAAAAAACATTTTGAAGAATAAGCTGAAAAATTTGGTGATGTGTTACACATAAATGAAAAGGAACAGCCTAGGATGATTTTGTTGTTTCATTTTTTTTAAGATTTTATTTATTTATTTTTAGAGAGGGAAGGGAGGGAGAAAGAGAGAGAGAGAAACATCAATGTGCGGTTGCTGGGGGCCGTGGCCTGCAACCCAGGCATGTGCCCTGACTGGGAATCGAACCTGCGATACTTTGGTTCACAGTCCACGCTCAATCCACTGAGCTATGCCAGCCAGGGCTTGTTGTTTCATTTTAATGGACATTGGTACCACCAAGAAGAATCTTGGGGTGGGTGGTAGGGAAGAAAGTAGGGTAAAGATAAAACATTATGACATAATAATTAAGAACAAAGACTCTAGAGTCAGGAAGACCTGAATCTGAATTCAGCTTCCACACTCATGTTCTTGGACAAGCCTGATGTTCAGCCAAATGTTTCCATATCTCTGAAATTGAGATAATAGGACAGTAAGGAAGACTGGAGTAGATATGTATAATGTATGAAAAGCACCTAGCATTTTGTCTAGTATATAGATGGCATTCAAATAAACTTAATTATGATGATAATGTCAATGATATGATATATGTAGGTGGAAATGACCAATAAGCAATAGAAAATGTCAGTCTTGTAGGGGTACTTACCCTAAAATCCACAAATTCATAAGGCTACATAGAACTCAAGGAGCTGGTATGCTTAGGAAAAATTAAATCTTTATTTTCACTAATCTCTAACAGAAATTCAGTCTTTCCTTCAATATTGAATGGAGGCACAGTAGTATTAGAGGCATCTGTAATTTTGTCAGCAATAGGAATCAAAACTATGATCATGGAGAAGATATAAAAGAAAAATAATACATATTGTGGGGGAGGGGCAAACTGACAGGAGTAGAAGAAAAAAGCTATCAAAAGAGAAATAGCCCGAAAAGAGAAAAGTCAGGAATTAAGGTCTATTATGAAAGGCAATGAAGGCTATGAATTCAAGAATGAGGAAAAGGTCAAGCATGTTAAATAATTAAGATAAATCCACTGACTCTGGCAATGAAGAAATAGTGTGATTAGATTTGTTTCAGTGACAGAAACCAATTTACACTAAAAACTACACAGAAACCTACACAACCTAATAAAAAAATTGTACCATGGCTATGAATAGATAATTCAAAGAAAATGAGAAAATAAAATTTAAATGTATGATAAATAAGGGATTACAATAAAGTAAGATGTTATCTTCTAGTGGAATGAGAAAAAATTATTACTAATATCAAGAGTTGACAAGCACTATTCTGTAGTTATTTACCAGTATCTACTATAATAAAAATGCACACAAAAACTACCACTATGGGACCAAAAGGTACTTCTGAGTCCAAAAAAATTCCTATAAGACAGAAGTTTTAACTATACACTGTACAAAGTTTCATTCATGCTGTTTCTAGGAAAAAAAGGTTATAAAAAGCAAGCATGATCTGCTTCCAATGAAACTTAACAGCAAACTTTTCTCCAAGACACATTGGTAAAATTTACATAGTATTTTAATTTAAAATAAGTCTTTTCTTAACTGTTACATTGAAAAATAGTTTATATAGAGTACTTTTAACTTTATGAGCAAAATAACACACTTGATTAGATGGATTTAATTAATATCTTCAGAGCATTTCATCCCAAACCAGCAGAATAACACACTTTTCAAGGTCATATAGAAGAATATTTTCTAGGACAGACCACATGTTAGGGCACAAAATTAGTCTCAATAAATTTAAGAAGACTGAAATCATATCAAGCATCATATCTGACTTCAATGGTATGAAACTAGTAATCAATAACAAGAAAAAACTGAATAACACACAAAGACATGGAATCTAAATAACATGTATTAAACAATGAATGGGTTAACAATAGTATCAAGGTAGAAATAAAAAAGTTACCTTGACATAAACTGAGTCTGAAAATACAACAACCCAAAAATCTATGGCACACAACAAGAGCATTCCCAAAAGCAAAACTCATCATTACAGACTTACCTCAAGAAACAAGAAAAATATCAAATAAACAATCTTACAATCAAAGGAACTAGGAAAAATAACAACAAAGCTCAAAGTGAGTAGAAAAAGGAAATGATAACAATTAGAGCAGAAATATACAAAGTAGAGTAAGAAAAACAATACAGAAGATCAATGAAACCAAGAGCTGTATTTTTTTGAAAAGATAAAGAAGATAGGTAAACTTTCAACTAGACTCATCTAGAAAAAGAGAGGACTAAAATAAGAAAAGAAAGAGTAACAGGTGACACCTCAGAAATACAAAGGATTAAAAGAAAATGTTATAAACAAATATAAGCCAACAAATTGGACAGTCTCAAAGAAATGGATAAATTTCTAGTAACATATAATTTCCCCGAACTCAATCAAGAAGAAACAGAAAATCTGAACAGGCTAACTGCAAATAATGAAATTAAAGCAGTAAACATAAACTTCCACAAAACAAAAGCCCTGGGCCAGATGGCTTCACAGGTGAATTTTACTAAACTTTCAAGTAGAACCAATAGCCTAGAGCTGGAAGCAACCTAAGTGCCCAGCAGTAAATGAATGGATCAAAAAACTACGGTACATTTACACAATGGAATACTATGCAGCAGAGAGAAAGAAGGAGCTCTTACCATTTGAGACAACATGGATGGAACTGGAGAGCATTATGCTAAGTGAAATAAGTCAGGAGGTGAAAGACAAATACTATATGATCTCACCTTTAAGTGGAACCTGATAAACAAAACAAACAAGCAATCAAAATGTAACCACAGACATTGAAATTAATAACAATCTGAAAGTAACCAGAGGGGAGGTGGGAGGGGAAAGCAGGGGCAAAGGATTTTCAGGAATAACTATAATGGACACATGGACAAAACCAAGGGGGCATGGAATCAGGGTAGGGAGGTGAGGATAGCTGGGGTGGTGGTGGGAATGGTAGGGGGTAAATGCAGACAACTGTACTTGAACAACAATAAAATGATTTTTTAAATATTTGAGATATAAGTATTTAATAAAGGAAAATACAACAAGCATTAAAAAAAAGAAGAACCTACACCTATCCTTTTCAAACTATGCCAAAAATTCAAGAAGATCAAAGAATCCCAAACTCATTTTACAAGGTTAGTATTATACTAATTCCAAATCCAGTAAATACTACAATGGAAAAAAATTATAAACCAATATCCCTGCTGAAAAAAGATGCAAAATGGATCCAGCAATACATTAAAAAATCATATACTATGATACAGTGAGATTTAGGCTGGTACAATATCCACAATATCCAAATCAATTTTGGTGATGCACCACATAAAAAAAATGAAGGATAAAAATTATATGATCATATCAATACATAAGGAAAAACCATGTGACAAAATTGAGCACTATTCATCATAAAATAGTCTCAGCAAGATGGGAATAGATGGAACACAAACATCAACATAATAAAGATCATATATGACAAACCCACAACTAACAGCACACTCAATGGGGGGAAACTAAAGGCATTTCCCTAAGATCAGTAAAAAGAAAGGGATGTACACTTTCACTACTCCTATAGTACTGGAAGTCCTAGCCACAGCAATCAGACCAGAAGAAGAAATAAAAGGCATACAAATTGGAAAGGAAGAAGTAAAACTGTCCTTATTTGCAAATAATGTATATACTGTATACTATATATAGTATACTATATACTGTATACTGTAAAGAGCCCTAAAGATTTCACCAAATAACTATACAACTGATAAATAAAATTAAGTAAAGTAGCAGGATACACAACGAATATTCAGGAATCAGTTGTATTTTTATACACTAATAATGAACTATCAGAAAGGAAAACCGAGAAAACAATCCCATTTACAACTGTATCAAAAAATTAAATGAAATACCTAAGAATAATTTGACCAAGAAAGTAAGAGACCTGTACTCTGAAGATAATAAAATACTGAAGAAAGAAACTGAAGGAGCTACAAATAAATGAAAGCATATACTATGCTTATGGACAGGAAGAATTAGCATTGTTAAAATATTCATGCTACCCAAAACAATCTATAGATTCAACACAATTCTTATCAAAATACCAATAGAATATTTCATAGAACTACAATAAATAATCCTAAAATTTATACGGAACCACAAAAACCCTGAATAGCCATTGAAGTATTGAGAAAGAAGAATAAAGTTGCAGGAATCACACTACCTAACATCAAACTACATTACAAAGTTGTAATAATCAAACCATCATGTTACTGGCATAAAAACAGATACAGAGATCAATGGAATAGAACAGAGAACCTATACCTATATGGTCAATTAATATTTAACAAAAAAGGCAGAAAAATACAATGGGATAAAGATAGTCTATTCAACAAACAGTGTTGGGAAAATTAGATAACATACAAAAAAATAAAACTAGTTTGTTGTAGTTCCATTTATTTATTTTTTCTTTTGCTTCCCTTGCCTGAGGAGATATATCAGAAAAAAATATTGCTATGAGCAATGTCCTAAATTTTACTGCCTATGTTTTCTTCTAGGATTTTAATGGTTTCAGTCTAAAATGTTAAGTCTTTAATCCATTTTGAATTTATTCTTGTGTGTGGCATAAGAAGGTGGTCTAGTTTAATTTTTCTGCACATATCTGTCCAATTTTCCCAACACCATTTACTGAATAAACTATCTTTAGCCCATTGAATATGTTTGCTTCCTCTGTTGAATATTAATTGACTATAAAGCATGGGTTTAGTTTGGGCTCTCTGTTCTGTTCCATTGATCTATGTGTCTGTTTCTACGCCATTACTTGCTGCTTTGATTACTATGGCCTTATATTGTAGTTTGGTATTAGGCAGGATGATTCCTCCAACTTTGTCTACTTTCTCAGGATCATTGTTGCTATGTGGAGTCTTTTGTGGTTCCATATAAATTTTTGAAATAGTTCTGTGAAATATGTTATTGATACCTTGACAGGAATTGTGGAATCTATAGAATGCTTTGGCAAAGGAAATCATCAACAAAAGAAACAGACAACCCGCTAATGAGACAACATATTTTCTGATATATCTAATAAGGGTTTAATATCCAAAATTTATAAAGAACTTAAAAAACTCAACACCAAAAGAACAAAAAATCCAATTGAAAAATAAGCAAAGGGCTGGAATAGATACTTCCCTAAAGAAGTCATACAAACGGCCAATAGACATAGGCAAAGATGTTCAATGTCACTAATCATCAGAGAAATGCAAATTAAAACCACAATGAGATAGTACCTCACACCAGTCAGAATGGCTATTATCAATAAATCAACAAACAACAAATGCTGGTGAGGATGTGGAGAAAAAGGAACCCTTCTGTACTGTTGGTGGGGATGCAGTTTGGTGCAGCAACTATGGAAACTAGTATGGAGATACCTCAAAAAATTAAAAATGGAACTGCCTTTTGACCCAGTGTTCCCACTTCTGGGAATATATCAGAGGAAACCCAAAACACTAATTCAAAAGAACATAAGCACCCTTATGTTCTTTGCAGTGTTACTTACAATTGCCAAGAATGGAAGCAGCCCAAATATCCATCAGTAGATGAGTGGATTAAACAACTATGAAATATTTACACAATGGAATACTACTTGGCTGTAAAAAAGAAGAATATTTTATCCTTTGCAATGGCATGGATGGACTGAAGAATATTATGCTAAGTGAAATGAGCCAGTCAGAGAAAGACAAGTATCATATGATTTCACTTATATATGGAATCTAATGAACAAATTGAACCAGGAAGTAAAATAGAGACAGACTCAGAGAGAGCAAGCTAACAGCTCTGGGGAGGGGGGCTAAGGGAGTGGGGGGATTGAACAAAAAGGAAAAAGGACTTATGGACATGGACAACAGTGTGGTGACTGTAGGATGGAAAGAGGCATAAGGGTGATAAATAGTAGAAAAATTATTAAAAAATGAAAACAAAAAGTATATATTTAGTTGGTATAAGGAGGAATGTGCAATAAAAGTTGATTAAAAAAATAAAACTAGACCTTTTCTTACATCATATACAAGGATAAACTCAAAATAAATTAAAGACTTACATGTAACTAGAAACCATAAAACTCCTAGAGGAAAACATGGTAAAATCTCAAATATTTCTATTAGTAAAATATTTTCTGATATATCTCCTTGGAAAAGAGAAACAAATGGAAAAATAAACAAAAAGGACTACATCAAACTAAAAAGTTTTTTGTACAGCAAAAGAAACCATTAACAAGAAAATAAGGCAACCCACTAATGGGAGAAGATATTTGCCAATGAAATATCTGGTAAGAGGTTAGTATCCAAAATTTATAAAGAACTCATAAAACTCAACATCAAAAATACAGCGATCCAATAAAAAATTGGCAAAGTACCTGAATTTACAGTTCTCCAAAGAGGGCATACAGATGGCCCATAGACATATAAAATGATGCTCAGAGTCACTAATCAGAGAAGTGCAAATTAAAACTACAATGAAATACCACCTTACACCTGTCAGAATGGCCATCATCAATAAATCAACTAACAAAAAGTGTTAGTGAGGATGTGGAGAAAAGGGAACCCTAATGCACTGTTGGTGCAAATGAAGGTTGGTGCAGCCACTGGGGAAAGCAGTATGGAGGTTCCCCCCTAAAATTAAAAATGGAACTGCTTTATGACCCAGCAATTTCACTTCCGCATATGTTATTGGAAGAAGCTCAAAACATGAATTTAAAAGAATACAGTACATACACTTCTATGTTCACTGCAGCAATATTTATAATAGCTAAGTTATAGGGCAACACTAGTGTCCATCAATGAATAAAAAAGATGTGGTATGTATATACAACAGAATATTAGTCTGCCATAAAAAGAACAAAATCTTAACATTTCTGACAGCATGGATGGACCTAGAGGGCATTATTTTAAGTCAGTTAGAGAAAGACAAATACCACATGATTTTACTTATGTGTGAAATCTTAAGAACAATATAAATCAACAAAAACAGAACAGAAACAGACTCATAGGTACAGAGAACAGACTTAGTGGTTGCCGGAGTGGAGGGAGGTTGGGGAACTGAGTGAAAAGTTGAAGGAATTAAGAAGTACAAATTCGTAGTTTCAAAAGAGTCATGGTGATATAAAGTACAGCATAGAAAATATAGTCAATAATATTATAACAATGTATGCTGCCAGGTGTGTATTGGAAATATCCGGGGGAACATCTGTAAAGTACATGATTGTATATCTGTTATGCTGTATACCTTAAACTAATATAAAATAATATTAAATATAAACTGTAATTGAAACATGTAAAAATTAATAAAATATTTTTAAATTTCATGAACATACTATATGTAATCAAATCACCAATAATCAAAAGTGTCTGATGGCTGCTTTATAAAAGCAAATTAAAAGAATAAAAGCCAATTAAAGTTTAAAAATTTAAGATCTTATCCTATTTAGCAAAAGTAGTATTTATAAAGGCATTTTCAAAACAAATATAATTCTTCATTTCATTTTCTTTCTGATCGTTACTCAAAACAACAGTAGTCATTACTTATATCAATGCTGTTCCCATGTAATATTTAGATAAAGTATACTTAATGCTCTTTAAATACTCAAATTTTATTTATTATCAATGAAAAGAATGATTACTCAAAGAGTAATTCATTAATATCCTGTGTATTTTTTTATTTAATGAGCTCAAGGAAATTAAGATCCATTAAGAACTGTCATTCAAAATATCAAGGGAGCCCTGGCCAGGTGGCACAGTTGGTTGGAGTGTCGTCCCATACACCAAAAAGGTTGTGGGTTCGATCCTCGGTCAAGGCAAATACCTAGATTGTGTGTTAGATCCCTGGTCGGGTTGCATATGGGAGGCAACTGATCAATGTTTGATCAACTGATCAAAGTCACAGCAAAGTTTCTTTCTCTCTCCCTTACTCTCTCTCTAAAATTAATAAACATATCCTCAGGTGAAGATTAAAAAAAAATAAACTGAGAGCAGTTATATAATTCTAGATAGGCCCTTTACACATATATATGGAACAGAAACTTATCAGTTCTTATTCAGAAGAAAGAATGGTAAGAACTCAGTTCAAATAAGCAAGTAATATTATGAACAAAACTATAGTCTTAATAAATAAAAGGAAAACATATATCATTCTTGTGATGTATGATGTTCAGAGTCACTAAATACGGACAATACGGATAGTTAAGTTTTAAAAAAACACAACTTTATAGTGATTCATCATACCCTATGTTAATGACTGCCCACCCCCACCCCAGAACTGTAGAGGATTCCTCCTATATGCACTTACCTAGCAACAATGATAATTCAGTACCTATTAGAACAATAAAAAATATGCAGGTATGGCATAGGTATGACAGCCTGTACTACTTGATGAAATTATTATGTACGTTCTACTTAGCCAAATACTATAAGGGCTCTCTCTGCTAGAAAATAATACTTCATGCCCCAGTGACATATGGTTGACCATGTGACTTGTTTTGGCACATAAAATATGACTGAAAGTGTCTGCCTTGTACAAAAGCTTTAAGAGTGACTGATTGCTTCTGCCAGAAGTCCCTCTTAAGGAGAGGGACCTTAAGGGTATCCCTCTCTTTCCCTTTGATACAAGAGCAGCATATCTTGGTTGGAGCTGTTTCTCTAGCCTGTTCTCAGAATAATAACAAGGGGGAGAGCCATTGGCAGCTGACACACCATACAGGTGATTAAGAAATAAACTTTGTTACTACTACTCATTTAAATTTAGAAGCTATTTGATACTGCAGCATAACATAGTATAAACTGACTAAAACAACAGGCTGTATTTTAAAAATGTGAAGTCAAGTATTAGGATAAAACTTTACTTTAATAAAGGCATTCCAAATAAATGTACTGTGTTTTCATTATAGAATATCTTAAAAAGTTAAAATTACCAATAATCTTATCATCCAAAGATAATGATTGATGCACATTCTTTCAGAATGCTTTCTTATACTACATATTTTCTTCCAGTATTTTTCTTATGCACATACACAACTGGCATTATACCTCATACTCTATTTTATATTGTGCCTTTTATACTCATTGTATTTTCCCATGACATTAAGTCTCAAAATAATTTTAATGACAATAAAATAATTATATTGATGCAATATAATTCAATAATTTCTCTAATGTTAAATATTTAGTTTCTGGTTTTAGAATGTTTATAAACAATAGATGTGAACAATATATTTTTACATAACATTTTGTATCTATACAGACTTTTTCTTTTGGAGGAGAGTTTCCTTAATGGACATAATTCTGAGATGCCTTTGAAGCATTCCAGTAGATGTCAGATAGGTTCAGAGAAAAAGTCTGGGCAGAAACTGTTCAAAATGTCAAGACATAAATGAAAGCAACTGTTGATGTATAAAATATCTCAAAGTAGTAATAGAATGGTTATTAATTCTTATAAATTGCATTCTATAAATCTATAAACATACTAAGGCCAAATGTAGAAAAAAAGTAAATGTACAGTGCATGTGGTTCTGTAGAGGAGACTATTTTAGAAAATTTAACACATAGAAGAAAAGTATCTTAAGAATAAATCAGTAGCTAAATTGTCAAAATCACCTTACCAGAAGATTATAATCAATCAGTTCAACTTTTCTTGCTGTTAGTTTTCTTATGACTTAATGACTAATTTCTTCTTTAAAGAATGACTTTGAACAAATGGGAAGTAAAACCTTTTCCATAACAGCATGTAAACAAAGTCTATGATTTAATAACAAGGTCAAATTCCTGAAATATATGTCTGCCAGTTTTACTTTTTAAAAAATTCAGCAGTTTTAATAAGTGAAGCATTCAGAATTCTGCACATTCTTTAAGTGTATCAAATCTGCAAAAAAATTCATACAGGAAATTCTGCCATCATACAATTAAGTTATATTAAAATATTTAATTTCCAAATCAGCATGTAAAACTTAGAATATTACTTCATAGAAGCAATAAAACAAGAAAATGAACAAAGCAATCAAAGTTTGCTGATTTTAAGCCCTTGCAACAGAAATCTTTAGAATGTACTCAAATATTTAAGAGCTAATGTTATTTCGAAACAATTATGAGGCATTATTTTGAAAATAGATCATCTTGCTATAAGCAGATATATTAAGAAAAAGGGAAATAATTGAACTTTGCAATAAAGTTTTCTAAAAAATATGGATCATCTAAATTATACCCTGGAAGACTTCTCTAAATTTTAAAATATTGTGAAAATTTACTTTTTATGTGTTTAATGTTTACCATAGATGCAATGTTAGCTTTACGCAGACTAACTAGTGATGGTACTGCTGCATTTGTATTATACTTTGTAGGATACAACTTCAGTGAACCTCAAAGAAATTAGGCTGACTGAAAAAAGCCAGTAACAAATACATCCTGTATGATTCCATTTATATGATATTCATTAAATAACAACAAAATAGATAACAGCCCTGGCTGGTGTGGCTCAGTGGACTGAACACTGGCCTGCAAAACAAAAGGTACTGGTTCGATTCCCAGTCAGGGCATATGCCCAGGTTGTGGGCCAGGACCCCAGTTGGGGGCGCATGAGAGGCAACCACACATTGATGCTTCTCTCCTCTTTCTCCCTCCCTTCCTCTCTCTCTGAAAACAAACAAACAAACAAACAAACAAATAAATAAAATTAAGAAAAACATAACAAATTATTCATTGCTAGCAGTTGGGGATGAGGGGAAGGAGCTGTACAGCTATAAAGGGGTAGTATGAAGAAACTTTGCAGTAACTGTGACACTGTTTACATGAAGCTACAATATATAATAAAACTGCATAGAAATATACACATACAAATAAATGAGTATACGTATAAATGATGAAATATGAATGAGCTATGTGGACTGTACCAATATCAGTTTTCTGGTTCTGATATTTTGATATTGTAGTATTTTTTTAAGCAAGATATTAACATTGGGTGAGACTGGGTGAAGGGTGCATGGACCTCCTGGTATATACTCCTGTAAAATTTCCTGTGGCCCTACAGTCACTTCAAATAAAAAGTTAGAAATCTTTACTACTCCATAATATATTAATAAAATAAAAATTCTTTTCAAAATAGATTTTAAATGATATAATATTACTAGTAGTCAATACTTGACAAGTTTACAATATTGAAAATGCACTTTGCATACTGGTAACACAATTTCTTACAGAATAAAGCTGAAGATAAAGCTGAGTTACATGAGAAACACTTTCTTATTGCCCTCAGTAAAAATATCACTACTTCAAATTTTCAATTTGACACTTCAAATGATTTAAAGAGGGTAAGAGTTATACTATGAAAAATGTGGAATCTCTTATATAGTTCATTTAACAAAATGCAATTAAAAACAAAACATGTTTTTATGTGAGTTAACATGAAGAGGCATTGTTTTGCTTCTTGGTAAATTAACTTTTTCAAAATTGACTTTAGAAAGTATCTCCCATTTTAGAATATGGTACTGCAATATGAACTAGTTCCCTGGGGTGATGATGACATCAAGTAAAATAACTGAGACATTATCAAAATTAAACAAAAAAAGAACAGTGTGCTTTAAACAATATTAATGTAAACCAGTAAGTTAATTTTACCTGATTTCCAACTTTGCCACTTCAGGTAATTCTCCAAATTTTATCTCTTCTACATCTAGTTCTTTAAGAGCAGCCAGAATTTTCTGCTGGTCTCTATCGTTAATTCCATTCTAAATAGAAATAATTTCAAGGTACAATAAGATAGTCATACTTGAATAATATTCAAAATTACTAAAGAAATTTTATACTTGATTACTTCACATTTTGAAAAAAGGTACATATTTAAGAAATAACACTGAAAATAATATGATTTGTTTGCAACTGTGACTAAGAAGCTTACATCATTAAAATATTTAGGTATGCAGTGACTTTAAGTAATTTTTATAATACACAACTGTTATGATAGATTATAAAAATAAATGACTAGATTTTCATGTATAGACTTTCTGAAAAACCACAGTAATACAAGTTTTCATTCAAAATATCATTTAAATTATCAGTGATTAAGGGAGATCTTCTTTTTGTATATATTCCACCCTTAGTATTAACTAAATTTTCTACCCAAGATTTAGTGAGTTCATATGCTCATTTTGATTTTTAGTGATACTAAAGATTTTACATTTACAGTGTGTACATGCCAATGTGTTCCCATGTGTTCAGAAAAATTATCACTTTTTAGGTGTCCAATTCATTAAAGTTATGTTTCATATTTCCCACAGTATTTTCAAATCGTTGCTTAATAATACCAGATGATAAAATAACAGGTCTTGATCATTGTAAGAACCAAGCAAAAGGCAGCATTTGGGTAAAACATGTTTATACCCACATATATAAAAAACACCTCTTATTTCGAAGTAACCTGTTTTGCAAATTTAATTTATATTTAGAAATGAAGCAAAAGTTTTAGTTGAAATGTCATGACTAAATCTAAAGAAGAAAATAACTCTTGAGACCTTAAATGTTCTTAAAGAAACTTAGTACTGTAAGAGAAGATTTCAGATATAGTTATCTATAATCATATCTAATCAAGAACTTAGCAAAAGATCACTCAGTCTATAGCCCTAGGATTTTCAAAATAGAAAATAAAGAGCTCCACAATTTTAAAAATATGAAAATAATATCTGTAGTTTTAAAAATTAATACTACCTTTGTAAACTCATCTTTTCTCATGGTCAAAAGATGTCTTAAACTTATATCCCTTTCCTGTAGAAAAGGAAAAAAAACCTTCAATATAAATAAAATAGTATTAGAGGAAGTAGCCATGTGCATGTAAGTTAATCAGTTACATGCTGCCCTCCTAAACAATTTTCAATGTTCTAGAGGGGAGGATATACAGATATTGAATTATACTACTGGGTACAAAGTAACAAATATCATGATATGTATAATTACCTTAAAAGTATGAACACAGCTAGTTTTCCAGATTCAAAGAAAATGATTACAATTTATATTTATTTGCTCACATAAAAAGAAAAACAGCTCTATAAAATTAGATGGAAATTGTTTTACAAATATTTAAAATTTCTATTTGTATCACATTAAACCATCCTTAACACTTACTTTTACTCAGTACATGTCAAATAAGAAGTTTCAAGATTGTAAAAAGAAGTCCTATTCTAAACAACTAAAACAAAATGTACATATTCCTAAGGACAACCTATTTTAAACAGTGCTTTAATGCTTGCTTCAGTATCAGCTAATTGGCTGGTAACTGTCATCTACCCAAATCCCATAATGCATGCCTCAAGTATCAATAACAGTGCCTGGCATATGAGTTTAATCTTTATGACAACCCTACACTAGGTATCATCATCCTTATGAAAAAAAGTCAGAGATTTAAGTAACATATTTCAGTTAACAATCATTAAAGCAAGAAGCTGATACCAGTTTTGTTTGCTTTAAAATCATGCTTCTTTGAATACTTTATACAGTAAGATGCACAACTACAAAAACAAACTAATGGCTTAGATGTACAAGCAGGAGTTCTGTGAAGCTAGGCAGTGGGTAAAAGCTGCTTAATCCAGCCAAATTCTAATTTATGTAAATTTCTAGAATAATAAATTTTCAAAATGCTTTTAAGTCTACATTTTTAAAACACTTATAAGTACAAATTTACAAAATGCTTATAATTATAAATTACAGAGAAAAGTACATTTGGGATTCTCTCATAAGCATGTTTATGAATATTTAATGTTATGTTAGCCAACAAATATACATACATAACTCATTGTAGCTTATACAATATCTTACCTTTAATAAGTCTGTCATATGTTCAAGTCCAAGACCATGTAAAAATACTTCCAGATCTCCAAATGCTGTATATGAACTATATATATTTATAGTAATGTCAATTTCAGAAAAAAAACTATAATGCACAAACAACAACTATGTAGAGAATAGGAATGAGTAAAAATAAATATATGTAAAATATATCTACATATTTATATACAGATCTATATCACATCAAGAATAAGAAAGGTTTCTGGAGTGAAGATGTAAGTAAATGTGTGATAGTAAAAGGTGATACCAAAATGTAGCTCATCTTTCCTAAAAATGAAAATATCTGCCAATGTGTATATTCCTTGTGAGATCTCACACATGAAAATCTTTAACTGCAGGAAGTAAGGATTTAATAACAATTTTAAATGTGAAAAGGGAATAATTATGTGGTCTGTACTGAACGTGTTCAGAGAAAAATGTGTATTTTTAATTTTAGCTTATAAAATCGGAAATCTGCTAAAAATGTGTTAAAAACATGAACATTAATAAAATATAATCTTAGAACCTTTTAGAAATATTTTTTATTGTGGATAATTTATTTAAAGTCACAAATTATTTTCATTATTGTTAGTACACATAAATAACATTTTTCTAAAATTCTAGAGGACAAAGCACTTAATATCCAGACATTTCTAAATGATATTTAAAAATGCTTTAAGTTTAAAATATCATATATTTTAAGTGTCATCACATTTACTAGAAGTACTAAAAATAGCAATGATTTCTACTAATTTATAGGTGTTTTGTTGAACAAAAATATGTTACCTAAATATGTGATCTTTTTCTTTATTAGAATCTGTTGCCAGTAGTTTGCAAATAGTTTCTTCTTTAGTTTGCTGTTGAAGCTTTCCTTTCAACGGATTTAAACTCAAAGAAAGCAAGCTGAAGATCTGAAAAAAGTTGAGCCATTGAAATATAGTAAACAATATTATATACTATCACTTTCACTTAAAAGAAAGTAAACAAGTGATTATTTTATACCTAGAAGGAAAAATTTTCCAAGGTGAGAGGGACAGAACTTTCACAACTTACTACCCTGAGAATAATTTTTAAAAAATCAAATAAATATTTACTTGATTAAAATACTAATCAAAAAAGAAAAAAGTATATTAAATATAGTAAAAATTAAAGAAATACAGTAATTATTAGTATTTTCTACATGATATAAAACAAAACTAAAAATTCCATTTTGGTAAGTGACTCAGATTAAGTACTAAGGTAGTACTTTAAATACATTGTTAAGAAGGGAAGAAGTAAGAAGCATGACTAAATGTATAGGAATCCCAACTCCACCTCAAAGAAATAAAGAAAATTCCTTAGTCTTAAAATCTACCTTTTTAGTAAGTCAAGGTTGGGTTACATAATCAGCCAAAATACAAAACTAAATCTCACTTTAAGAAACAATTTATAATTCAAAATAATCTTTGATGTTCACAAATTTTTTTAAATGTATTTTTTTGCCATGATCATTTACCTCCATTATACCTCCCACCACCCTGCAATCACCATACTGTTGTCCATATCCATGAGTCCTTTTTCCTTTTTGTTCAATCCCTCCACCTCCTAACTATTCCCCCTACAGCTGTCAGCCTGATCTCTCTTTGTAACTGTCTCTATTTTGCTTCTTAGTTCAGTTCATTCACTGTATTCCACACATAAGTGATATTATATGGTAATTGTCTTTCTCCGGCTGATTCATTTCAGTAAGAATATTATTTTCCAGGTATATCCATGCTGTCACAAAATATAAAATTTTCTTCTTTTTGAAGGCCTACTAGTATTCCATTGTAGAGACACCTCATAGTTGTTTAATCCAGTCATCTACTGATGGACACTTGGGTAGCTTCCATATCTTGGCAATTGTAAGTAATTCTGTAAAGAACATAGGGGTGCTTATGTTCTTTCAAATTAGTGTTTTTGGTTTCTTTGGATATATACCCAGAAGTGAGATCACTGGGTCAAGGCAGTTCCATTTTTAATTTTTTAAAAATTTTATTTAATTGTTGTTCAAGTACAATTTTCTTTTCTTTAAATTTTATTTGTTATTTTTAATTTTTTGAGGTATCTCCATACTGCTTTCCACAGTGGCTGCATAAATCTGCAGTCCCACCAGCAGTGCACAATGGGAAATGGTTCCCTTTTCTCCACATCCATGCCAACTGTTGTTTGTTGATTTATTGATGATAGCCATTCTGACCAGTGTGAGTGATATCTCATTGTGGTTTTAATTAGCATTTCTCTGATTAGTGATATGGCCAATGTGCACCTTTGCATATGTCTATTGGCCATTTGTATGTCCTCTTTGGAGAAGTGTCTATTCAGGTCTTTTGCCCATTTTTTAATTGTATTGTTTGTTTGTTTTTGGAGTTGAGTTTTGTCAGTTCTTCATAAATTTTGAATATTAACCCCTTATCAGATGTATTGGTGAATATGTTCTCCCATTTAGTGGGTTGTCTTTTTATTTTGTTGATGGTTTCCTTTGCTGTGCTAAACTTTTTTAGTTTGAAGTAGTCCCATTTGTTCATTTTTTCTTTTGGTTGCCTAGCCTGAGTGGATATATCCAATAAAATATTGCTATGAACAATGTCCAAGATTTTACTGCCTACTTTTTCTTCTAGGATTTTTATGGTTTTGAGTCTAACATTTAAGTTTTAACCCATTTTAAATTTATTCTTGTGTGTGGCATAAGGTGATATATTTTCATTTTTCTGCACATATCTAATTTTCCCAACTCCATATATTGAATAAACTATTTTAGCCCACTGTATGTGCTTGCTACCTTTGACAATTATTGACTATAAATGTGTGGGTTTATTTCTGGGCTTTCTATCTGTTCCATTGATCTATGTGTCTGTTTTTATGCTGGTACAATGCTATTTCAATTGCTATGGCCTTATAGTATAGTTTGATATTAGGTAGTGTGATTCCTCCAACTTTGTTGTTCTTTCACAAAATCGCAGTTGCTATGCAGGGCCTTTTGTGGTTCCATATAAATTTTTGAAACATTTGTTCTACTTCTGTGAAATACCTCATTGGAGTCTTGATAGGAATTGCATTGAATTTACAAATCTACAAGATTTATAGATCTTATAAATCTAAAGATCTTATAAATCTTATAGATTTATACCCAAGTAGATTCTATAGTAGATCTTATAGATTTACATATTCTGTAGATCTTGGGTCGTATGGTCATTTTAATGATGTTAACTCTTCCTATTCATGAACATGCTATCCTCTTGTATCTTCTTCCACTTGTACCTTCTTCAATTTCTTCAGTGTCTTATAATTTTCTGAGTACAGGCCTTTTGCATCCTTGGTTAGATTTATTCCTATGTTACTTCATTCTTTTAAAAAAGATTTTATTTAATTTTAGAGAGAGGGGAAGGGAGGGAGAAAGAGAGGGAGAGAAATATCAATGTATCATGTCCCCAGTTGGGGACATGGCTCACAACCCAGGTATGTGCCCTGACTGGGAATAAAACCAGTGAGCATTTGGTTTGCTGGCTGGCACTCAATCCACTGAGCTACACCAGTCAGGGCTATTTTTTTTTAAGCAATTTGAAAGGGATTGTTTTTCTCCATGTCCCATTCTGATAGTTCATTATTGGCATATAAAAATGCAACTGATTTCTGGATATTAACTTCATATCCTCCTACTTTCCTGAATTCATTGATCAGTTCTAGTAGTTTCTTGGTGAAATCATTACGGTTCTCTATGTGCAGCATCACATAATATCCAATAAAGATGGTTTTACTTCTTCCTTTCCAATTTGGATGCCTTTTATTTCTTCTTGTCTGATTGCTATGGCTAGGAATTCCACTATTATGTTGACAGAATAAGAGGTGAAAGTGGACATTCCAGGCTTGTACCTGACCTTAAGGGAAACACTTGTGGTTTTTGCCTGCTGAGTATGATGCTGGCAGTTAGGTCTGTAACACGTGGTCTTTTATGTTTAGTTAGGTTCCCTCTATTTCCACTTTGCTGAGAGTTTTTTTTTTTAAATCATAAGTAGGTGCTGGATTTTATGAAATACTTGTTTGCATCTACTGATGTGATCATGTAGTTTTTATCCTTTTGTTTATGTGGAGTATCATATTTATTGATTTGTGAATGTTCTATCAACCTTGCATTCCTGGAATAAATCCCACCTGATTGTGGTATATGATCTTTTGATGTATTGCTATATTAGGATTGCTAATATTTTGTTGAGGATTTTAGCATTTATATTCATCAGGGTAGTTGGCCTGAAATTTCTTTTCTTTGTAGTGTCTTTATCTGGTTTTGGGATTAGGATAATGCTAGCCTCATAGCATTGAGTTTTGGCATCTTCCCTTATCTTGAATTTTTTGAAATAGTTTGAGAGTTGTTAGTTCTCAGAATATTTAGTAAAATTCACGTGTGAAGCCATCTGGAACAGGGCTTTTGTATGCCATGAGTTTTTAAATTACTGCTTCAATTTCACTAGGTGTAATCTGCCTATTCAGATTGTCTATTTCTTCCTGATTTAGTTTTGGAAGATTGTATATTTCTAGGAATTTATCCATTTTATCCAGGTTGTCCAAACTGTTGGCATATAATTGCTCATAATATTTTCTTACAATTCTTTGTATATTTTTGTGGTATCAGTTGTTATATCTCCTCTTTCATTTTTTATTTATTTGGGTCCCCAC
Source organism: Tonatia bakeri (assembly GCA_004024845.1). Taxonomy (NCBI): domain Eukaryota; kingdom Metazoa; phylum Chordata; class Mammalia; order Chiroptera; family Phyllostomidae; genus Tonatia; species Tonatia bakeri. Next base: position 19,425 of record PVIA01005228.1, read on the forward strand.
TCTTTCTTTCTTGCTGAGTCTGGTAAAGGTTTATCAACCTTGTTTATCTGTTCAAAGAACCAACTCTTGGATTCACTGACCATTTGTATCATTTTTAGACTCCATTTCTTTTATTTCTGTCCTGACCATCGTTTCCTGCCTTCCACTCACTTTCAGTATTGTTGTTCTTTTTTAAGTTCCTTTAAGTATAAAGTTACATTGTTTACTTGAGCTATTTTTGTTTCTTTAGGTGGGTCTGTAATGGTATGAATTTCCCTCTTAGGATTGCTCCCCAGTGTCCCACAAAGTTTTGGATGTTGTTTTTTCATTTTCATTTGTTTCAAGGTATCTTTTGATTTATTCCTTGATGTCATTATTGACCCACTCATTGTTTAGTAACATGTTATTTAGCCCCATGTCTTTGCATATTTTTTCAGTTTTCTTCTTGTGATTGACTTCTAGTTTCATAACATTGTGGTCAGGGAAGATGCTTGATATGATTTCAATCTACTTAAATTACTAAGACCTGTTTTGTGTCCTATTATGTGCTCTATACTAAAAAATGTTCCATGTGCACTTGAAAAGAGTGTATACTATGCTGCTTTGGAGTAAAATGTTCTGAAGATATCAATTAAATCCATTTAATCTAGTATGTCCTTTATGGCCAGTCTCTTTGTTGATTTTTTATCTAGAAGATCTATCCACTGATGTTAATGGGGTATTAAATTCCTTACCATGACAGTATTTCTGTCAATCTCTCCCTTTATGTCCATCAATATTTGCTTGACTTTTTTTTTATAATTATGTAGTGTTTTTTGTCTCTTACTATAGCATTTGTTTTAATTTTTTTGATGTAGGTTTCATGTTTTTAAATAATACATTTTTGATTATTTTTTACTGTTGTTCAAGTACAGTTGTCTCCATTTTCCCTCCACCACTCCCCCACAACCCCAGCCATCCATCTTGGTTTTAAAGTCTATTTTGTCAGATATAAGTGTGGCTACCCCAGCTTTTTTTTCTTTTCATTTGCATGTTATAGCCTTTTCCATTCCTTTACTTTTACTCTGTGTGTATCTTCTGTTCTGAGGTGGGTCTCCTGGAGGCATCACGTATGTGGGTCTGGTTTTCTTATCTATTCAGCTACCTGGTATCTTTTGATTGCAGCATATAATCCCTTTATATTTAAAGTGATTCTCAATATATCAGTATTTATTGCCATTTTATTTTTAACTATTTTCCTCTTTTTTTTTTCTTTTTTAAAGCAAGCCCTTTAACCAATATTGTGATACTAGTTTGGTTGTAACAAACTCCTTTAGCTTTTTCTTGTCTGGGAAGCTCTTTATTTCTCCTTCAGTTTTAAATAATGGGTAAAGTAGCCTTGGCTCTTGCTTTTCATCATTCTGAATATTTCATGGCAACCCCTTCTGGCTTTAAATGTTTCTGTAGAGATATTAGAATAGTCTAATAGAAGCTTCCTTGTAGTTACCTGTGTTTCTCTTGTGGCTTTTAAGATTCTCTCCTTGTCTTTAAGCCAGATCATTTTAATTATGATGTGTCTCGATGGCGGCCTCTTTCAGTTCATCTTGTTTGGGACTTTCTGCATTTCCTGGACTTCCGTGTCTTTTTCCTTCACCAGGCTAGGGCAATTTTCAGTCATTATTTCTTCAAATGGGTTTTCAATCCCTTGCTCACTGTTTTCTCCTTCTATTCCCATGAAGTGGATGTTGTTACTCTCCACATTGTCCCAAAGGCTTCTTAAACTACCCCCATTTTTTAAATTATTGTTTTCTTTTTGCTGCTCTGATTGGGCATTTTTTTCCTCCCTGGTCTTCTAAATTGTTGATCGATCTTCTACTCCATCTCACCTACTGTTTATTCCTTCCAGAGTATTATTTATTTCAGATATTGCATTCTTTATTTCTAACTGGTCCTTTTTCTATTGTTTCTATGTCTTATTTCATGCTGTTGAGCAAGCATCCTTATAATCATTACTGTAAACTCTGTATCTGATAAATTGCTTGCCTCTATATTTTAGTTCTTCTGGAGAATTCTTTTTTTCATTTGGGGCTTGTTTCTTTGTCTTCTCATTTTGGCTGCCACTTGTGTTTGTGTCTAGAATTAGGTAGATCTGCAAAGACTCTGGTGCAGCCCTATGTCAGACATTGCCTTTGACTGGCCCTTGGCAACCTGTTTGGAGCTATCAGTGATTCATAGCTTCTGGGTGTGAACAGAAAGAACCAAGTTGCAAACCAAGGCTGTTTTTTTTTTTTAATTTTTTTATGAGCATTGGCCTGAGGTAGGTCTGCTAAAGTTAAAGTCTTAGTGCTCCTAGAGATCCACCTTTGCCTGCAGGCTTTCTTTTAGGCTTAATCACTAAAACAGCCTCCATCTGTACTCCTCAACAGCCCGGCTAAGCTCCACAGGGTAAGGCTATTACTTCCCCCAAACTGATGCTACATGGAGGGGAGTGCTCTGAGAAAGATGGTTTCTTTAGTATAGGAAAAAGCTCAGCACAGAGATCATGGTGGCTGAACCTTCAGCTGTCTCCCCAGAGCCACCAACCTCAGACTCTCCTCAACTGTCTCTAGTTCACTCTGCTCTCCCTCTGCTGGAGCCCAGTGTAAGTGGCTGCAAATGAAATCTTGTGCATTGGCTTTTTAAGAGACTTTCTATGTCTTTAGCCATCTCTCCCTTGTGGACAGAAATCCCACTGCTTTTCACAGCCAAATGTTATTTGGGTTCCTTTCCTGGTTCTGGTGCTCTAGGCTGGGGAGACTAGCTTTGGGTTTTTACCCTCACACTTCTCAGGGGGAACAACCTAGGCTGATGAAATATACCTCCAGAACTTCAGCTGCTGCCCATGGGATCCCAGCTAGCCCTATTGTGCCTCCATACTTCCTACCAGTCTCATTGTGATGGTATGGTTTCTTCCATAAGACCTTGGTTATAAGGTTTCTCTTCAGTTAGTACTCAGTTGATTATTCAGGATGATTTTTTTATAATTTAGCTGTAATTCCAGTTTGGTCCTGGGAGGAGGTTAGTGCAGCTTCCACCTATACTGCTGCCATCTTGGATCTCTTATAAATTTCTCTAATATGTCAAATTCAAGGTCATGTACCCTAAATTTAATAATGCAGTAACTAATAAAAAAGTTTTTAAATGTTCAAAACTTAGGAAAAAAATGAAATTTTTTTCTTGAAGTTTCTCAGGGATTTAATGATCAGCATTTACTCTAGACAAATTTTGGAAATACAGATTTGAGATAGAAAATGATAAGTATAATTATCAGATAGGTATAATGTATCAGTAAGTTATTTTACATGCATTAAAAGTGGCACGGTAAGATTATTATATGATAGAATCTTTGAAAAGTCACATGCTTTCAAATTGGAAACTCAGTTTTAGAAGTTCTTGAATGATACAACTTTTACAGTTATACTGTATTTGATCCTTGCTTATAAATACTACAGAACTTTGGCCAAAAGTTTTAATATTCAGAACAAAAGTTTACATTAAGAACGTAATTTAATGTATGGAAAATATTTATTATTGACTTTATTATCTGAATGACAGTAGATCACACACCCAATTATGTTATAACTTTATTATATCTCTTGTCACATGTATAGGAGTAAATGTAGTTTAAAGGATTTAATTTTTATATTGTCTAATATGTATTAGTTAAAATTTAAAAAGAATATTTTAATTACATGTTCAAATTTTGAAAATTGTTCGCTTTCTCAAAACACTAAGTTTTCAAAATCTAGACCAGCTTGAAATGTTTAAATAATTACAATTTTATTTCTAGGATCAGAATATGACTTATTTCCCCTTTTAAGAGCTTTTAAATTGCCACATTATAAATACCCCTTATTTAGTACAAGGTGAATATCCTAGCAAAATAAAGTTTTCCTTACCTAACTAAAGGAAAATTGCACATTTAAATATTTAATAATAGATACACTATTATCATAGTAGTGAATTCTAAAAAACACATGTAAGGACTTCTGGCCAAGGTGGAGGTATATGTAGGTAGATACACTTTGCCTCCTCCCCAAACCAAAAGGACAACAACAAATTGAAAAACAAAAAATAATCAGAACTTCCAGAAAATCAAACTGTATGGAAGTCCAACAACCAAGGAGTTAAAGAAGAAACATACATTCAGATTGGTAAGAGGTGTGGAGATGGGCAGCTGGGGCAGAGAGGACACCTGGCAAGGTGGCAGCTGGAGGACCCAGAAGGTGAGGCGGTGGCTGGCAGACTGGGTGGTCCAACATTTGCAGATAAACAAGGAGGAACAAGTGAGGAGTAAGACAGACCCCACAACCCAGGGTTACAGCATGGGAAGAGAAAGTCTCAAAACCTCTGGCTGTAAAAATCTGTGGAGCTTGCAGGGGCGGGAAAAACTCCCAGTCTCACAGGAGAGTTCACAGGAGAGACCCACAGCATCCTAGAATGTACACTAACCCACCCACCTGGGAATCAGCTCCGGAAAGGCCCAATTCCCTTGTGGGTAATGAGGGAAGTGACTGAAAGCCAAAGAGAGCCCAGAAAAGGACACTGTTCCCTCTCAGATCCCTCCTCCACATATAGTGCCACAATACAGTGATGTGGGTTGCCCCACTCTGGTGAATATCTAAGGCTCTGCCCCTTACAACTTAATAGGCACACCGAGACAAAAAAATATGGCCCCAATGAAAGAACAAATCAAAGCTTCAAAAATAGAACTACGCAATGAAGAGATAACCAACCTATCAGACGCAGAGAAAAACACTGGTAATCAGGATGCTCACTGCAACAGTTGAGTATGGTTGTGAAATAGAGAAAAAAGTGAAGGCTATACAAAGTGAAATAAAGAAAATATACAGGGAACCAACAGTGAAGGGAAGGAAACCGGGAGTCAAATCAATGATTTGGAGCAGAAGGAAGAAATAAACATTCAACTAGAACAGAATGAAGAAATAAGAATTCAAAAAAACACGAAGAGGCGTAGCAACCTCTGGGACAACTTGAAACATTCCAACCGAATGTTTCATAGTGGTGCCGGAAGGAGAAAAAGAAGAGCAAGACATTGAAAACTTATCTGAAAAAATAATGGAGGTGAACTTTCCCTATTTGGCAAAAGAAATAGACTTCCAGGAAGTCCAGGAAGCTCAGAGTGTCCCACAGAAGTTGGTCCCAAGGAAGCACACACCAAGGCACATCATAATTACATTACTCAAGATTAAAGATAAGGAGAGAATCTTAAAAGCAGCAAGAGAAAAGGAAACAGTTACCTACAAAGGAGTTCCCCCAAGACTATCAGTTCATTTCTCAAAAGAAACCTTACAGACAAGAAGGGGCTGGAAAGAAGTATTTGAAGTCATGAAAGGCAAAGACCTACATTCAAGATTATTCTATCCAGCAAAGCTATGATTTAAAATGGAAGGGCAGATAAAGTGCTTCCCAGATAAGGTCAAGTTAAAGGAGTTCACCATCACCACACCATTATTATATGAAATGTTAATAATTTCCATTATTATAGGAAATTATATAAGAAAAAGAACAAGACCAAAACTATGAATATTAAAATGGCAATAAATTTACAACTATCAATAAGTGAACCTAAAAAACCAGAAACTAAAACAAACTAAGCTAACAACTAGAAAAGGAATAGAATCACAGAAATGAAGATCACAAGGAGGGTTATTAGTGGGGAGGGGCAGAGGGCGAATGGGGGAAAAGGTACAGGGAATAAGAAGCATAAATGGTCTACAACATAAATAGGGCTGTCAAGGAACATGTATAAAGTACACATGGAGAAGGCCAAAGTGGGGTAGGACCGAGTGTGGGAGGTAGAGATGCCTGTGGTGGCGGGGACTGGTGGAGGAAAAATGGAGAGAACTGTACTTGAACAGCAATAAAAAAAAGATTAAAAAAAAGAAGCATATATGGTAGCTATAGACAAGGGGAGGTTAAGAATAATATAGGAGATGGAGAAGCCAAAGAACACATATGTATTACCCATGGACATAAACTAAGGGGGAGACACTGGTGGGAGGGGGGTGTAGGTTAGAGGGGAATAAACAGGAGAAAAAAATGGGACAACTGTAATAGCATAATCAATATATTAAAAAAAATAAAAATGCATATAAAAGCTCCACAAATGACAAGAAAACATGTCATAGAAAAATTAGTTTAATATATGGAAGAATACCTCTAGATGCTTATTTCTTTTTGCAATCTCACTTGGTATATTTCCATCTTTTGTTTGTAGCATTTTATCAGCTCCAAGCTCAAGCAACTTCAAAACTACATTTTTATGACCCTGACGTGCTGCCCATGTTAAAGCCTATAAAAATAGGGGAAAAGAATATTGTTTAAAAAGAGGGACTGTGTATGAGAGAGAGAACCGTATTATTGGCACACTAAAAAAGTTAACATGGTTAATTAACACAAGGATTCAATCTCTTCATTGCACAATGTAATGTAAACGTATTTCCAAAGTTGTAATTGCAAAGCAGACTTCCAGTGCTCATTGATTTTATAAAACCAAGTGGTTTACATACTCAAGTTGTATTATATAATAAAAGAATTTATCTGCCAACCACTGAATTGTTTCCTATAAAACAGAATTCTGAGTGTATTCTAGAGCCCAGGCTTTGTTTTGTGTTATAGGTTCTATAACAATGGTGAGAATAAAGAGAGTCAGATGATTCCTTTTTTCACATTTCAGCTGTTAATTTTCTTTATCAAACAGCAATTATATTGCAACCCCTTTGTAAATTTTATTTCTTAAAAAGATTTGTGTGGCCTACTACTAATAACAACAAGATATCAATGTCTTAGAAATAAAAAGGAACATTGTACAATGGATTCTCACAGTGTAACCATTCTCATCCTGGGCATTAACTTCTGCTCCATGAGCAACAAGGAGAGCAACAACCTGCGGGTGACCATCTCGTGCAGCATACATGATTGGAGTCATAAGTCTCCTAAAGAGGAGGAAGAAAAGAAACAGTTATGTTAATGTTGCCATTAACAGTTACTGAAGTTCATGAACTTTTCTATACATATACAATCAGTATTGTTTTGAAATTAATAAAAAAAAGAAATGAAAGCTTTTAATAACTCAGGTGATTTAAAAATCCAATCTCACAGTAAATAAAATGAACACTTTAAAGTATAGCATGCTTACATAGCACCCTCTAGTGAAGAAATGTGCTTAAGGAATAAAATCACCAAATAAACCACAGTTATACTTTGTGGTCTCATTAATTTACATATTCAGGTAGAAAAATATCAAAGTTCTCACCCTATGCTTATTCTTGACATATAGTGATTAATAATGCAAAAAAGGTCCCTGTCCTCTGAGGGTTGCTCAAACTAAATGCTTACTCTATTTTATTTAGCAGTTTGCTGAAATAAAAATTTAAGTTTAAGACTTTCTCTGATTCTTAATGTATTCTATTATAATTCTACTTTAGTTCACAATGGCAAGAATTTTACTCTAATCAAGAACAATATCAATCTAATAGTTTAACCAGATTCTCTGAGACTATTTTCTGAAAAAAGCATAGTGGTTTTTCTCTAGTGTATCATTTTCCAAACTTACAGATTCATCCCTCTACCCCTGGAAGCTAGTCATCTTCTGAATCTATCACAAAGGGCACAAAAAAGATTCTATCAGTTCTACTTAGGCGGACCTTGGTATTGTGGTCTATTTTAAAGGAGGTCTGGGATCCTGGACCTGATCTTCTTGAGTCACCTCAAATACCTGATTTGAATTCAAAGAACTTCACAGAACAACAAATTTCAGAATTCTCTATTTTGATCTCATTAAGAAATTCAACTTGGTTACTCACATTACCTATACTACCTATAAACAGAATGTTTTGCTATCCTGACTCTGATCATTCCACACCAATGTCTTTAGCACAAAAAAGATTCACGTATTTACCTGTTTCTTCTATTTCCTAGTATATTACAATTTCAATGTTTTATTGGATATTATATGCCTCCTTTACCTTGAATATCTCCTATTATTCAAAAGGAGACAATCTTTACAAGATGAAGAGTCAATTTCCTGAATAACTTAAACAAATATATAGAAAATACATGCAGTAGAAAAAAATCATTTTAGTCAACCAATCCTTCAATTTTTTCAAGAGTATAAATCAGATCTCTTAATGCCTCTCCTTCACCCCATTTCCCCCACAATAGCCCAAATCTTCTTCCAATATTCCCTATTTGACAAAGCTACCATAACCACGTTACTTAGGCCTAAGACTAATAAGCATTATCCATGTCTACTCTCCATCACTACACATAAAAGTCATTAGTAGATTCTACTGGCTTTACCTTCATAATACATTATGAATCTAACCACTTCTCACTACCTTGTTAGTCATAGGCAGTCAGTGCTATCACTATCTTTCTCTGACATATTGTAAAAGTCTCATAACTGCTCTCAATGCTTCCTTTTTGGTCACTTCCAGTTTTTCCTCTGTGAAAATGCCAAGTTATTTTCCTTTTAGTAACAGCACTTGCTGTTCCCCCTACTTTTCCCTAAATTTTCATATTATACATTTCTTTAACATATTAAGAGGAAAATATCAGTAAAATTGACAAACCTATAGCCAAATTGATCATGATAAAAAAAGACACAAATTATCAACATCAGGAATAAGAGAGGTGACATTAGTACAGATTCTCCAGATTTTAAAAGTATAAGGGGATATTATGCACAAATTTATGCCAACAAATTAAACAATTACAATGAAATGGACAAATTTCTGAAGACTCAAACTACCAAAGGACACTAAAAATAATTAGTAATTAAAAGCCTCCCACAAAGAAAACAACAGACCCTGATTGCTTCACTGGTAAATTCACCAAACGGTTAATGAAAAAATCATACTAATTCTATACAAACTCTTTCAGTAAGTTGAAAAGGAGAGAATGCTTCCCAATTCATTCTTTGAGGCAAGAAGTATTCTAATAAACAAAAAGTAGAGAGAGAAAGGGAGACATTACAAGGAAAAAAAACTACACATCAATAATCTTTACTGAACATGGATTAAAAAATTCTAAACAAATTTTGGCACACAGAATCAAAAAATACATAAAAAGAGTAATATATCATAACCTAGCATAGTTATCCTAGGAATACAAGGTTAGTTTGACATTTAAACTAAAAAGAAAAACCAAATGATTATCTCAATAAATGCAGAACAGGTATTTTAAAAAATCCAACTCTTATTAAAACAGATGTTAGAAGTTCTGGTAAATGTTTCTATGTCTTACTTTTTCCTTTATAACTCTTTGTACTGTATTTGCAGATTTCCTCACATCTATCTTCCAGTGTACTAATCAGCTCTTCAGTGGAGTCCCGCTCTGCTATTTTTCATATATACTTAGTTTTAATATTCACCATTAGTTTACATTTTTCATAATTCATCAGCACTTGTTTCATAACTCTTGTTTGTTACTTTGTGGAAGCAAATACCTCTCTTATTGCTCAGAGGAAGAAAGTTTTGTTTAGATTCTTCTCTTTTTTTCCCTATTTCTCTAGACTAAATTACTCTTTTGTTGAACTTGCTGTTCTTCTTTTATGATGTTTACATTCTCCATATTTTGGTGATTTGTGGTTGTACACTCATCTTCTGGCCTGTTGAGTCCCTCCAGACATGGAAAACTCTAGCCAGCAACCTAGGCTGAGTCTAACAGCAATACAGTTTTACAGATTGCCAGACAGAGTTCCTATGTATCTTTCTATAGGAAGTTACTTCTTTTCCATTCCAGAGATAAATAATTCTCTTTTAAGAATGTCTAAAATTTTCAGTGAAAGGGCAAGACTTTAGCATATGTTCAGTTTAAGATCTTGAAATCATAAACCTATTTTTCATAAAATTCCTAGTCTTTTTTGTCACATTTTTCTCTTAAAATTTTAAGAATCATTTCATCAAGTTGAAACAATCCCCTTGGTACTTGAATAAAAAGTCTAATTTCACAAACTAATTTAGATTTTTAAAAAATATATCTTTTTTTAATGCTGAGTCATCCTAGCTGAGAACTTAATGTGTCTATTTATTCAATCTCTTCTAATTCAGTATAGTTTTAAACTCCTCTTGATTTGGGTCCTACACATTTCTTTGTTTTATTGGTATGACACTCTAACCAATGGAGACACCCAGTCAGGGATAAAACACACCAATTTGTTGTGCCATTTATTTATACATTCATTCTTGTATATGCCCTGACTGGGGATTGAACCCACAGCTTTGGTGGCAGATTTCTTGTACACTTACTTTCAGATATTAATACATAAATAAATTAATTTTTTATTCCTTTTGAGACTGGGCCTATTATCTAACTGTATTATCAAGTTGGTTATTACTTCTAAATCGGAAACAATCTGAATTTGGCATAGTGGTATAAAAACAAAACTACCTCACTTTAGATTACTATTTCTAACAGTTTCTTAGTTGATTATCTTAGGTTTACCAACAATGTATTCATATAAATTTGCCCCCTTTTTCCTAGTAAAAAAGGCCTAACAGTTTAATCAAAGATAAGAGTCCAAAGATTTAGAACAGGGGTCGGCGAACTTGTTTCTAAAGTTTTCTTTTCTGTAAATATATAGCCTTTATGGGGCACACTGTACTGTGGCATAACCAGTCAACTTTTCTATCTTAGCATGAAAATAGCAATAACAATGCACAAACAAATGAATGAACATGACTCTATTCTAATCAGACTTTAGAGTCTGTAAACTCCTAGTTTATACAATGTGACTGATATACACGTAAGTACACATGAAGTCAGTCTGCCTAAATCAAACCTAGCCTTCAGCATTCATTGGTCGTACAACCTTATGCAAGTTTCTTAAACTATTATTACCTTAATATCTATAACTTTATATGGTCATAACAATAGCTTCTACATTAGTGGCATCTACTTGTGATATTATCATAATCTGTGGTAATGATATAAAAATGTTCAATAATTGGAACAGTACTAGATACAAAGTAAATGCTCTGGCATTATTAGCAACTTGTATTATTTATATCTCTTGTTTTCTTCTCTTACATGACTGAATTGACTCAGAGATTCCAAAATAATGTAAATACAAAAAAAGAACATTGAATAAGTAACCTGTCTTGCTCTTGAATTAATGCAAATGCTGTCAGCATTTCTCTGTTAAGCCTATAACTTGTTTTGTTTTCAAAGATACATTTATTAAATTAACTCAGGTCATAAAAACTGGACTTTGACTTTAATAAAATCACCCTTCCAGCACCTATTAAAATAATAATACACTTTAAAAAATCTTGAACTATTTATAAAACTTATTTCTCAAATACTGAACCATTTTTCTACAGTTACCTTGAATCCCATTTGAATCACTGGATATTATTCATATAATTTGCTGATGACATTCATTTTGCTGATTTACTCATTATGTTGTGATCATTCATTATTATTTGGAACTATTTAGATTATATTAGTGCAATCTATTCCTTGAAAGTTAAAAAGAAGTAACCTGTTAAACTCTCTGAATCCAAGACTTTTTAAAAAAAAAAATTAGCTTTCTGACAATTTTTCTCAAAAGAGAGATATAAATTACAACATAAAAATTAAAAAACAATGAAAGTAGCATAACCATAAATGAACTAAAGTTACACTAACCTCCTCCCAGGACCAATCTGGAATTACAACTAAATTGTGGAGAAATCATCCAGAACCAAAAACTGAACAATAGCGAAAGAGAAGCTTCATAACCACAGACAGAAGAAACAGCTTGAGCACAATGTGAGTGGGAGGGAGTACAGTGCAGGAAGGAGAGGGCTGGATGAGTGCCCACAGGTGGCGGCAGAAGTGCTGGAGGGATATTTAAGCAGCCAGTAGGATCCCTCTGAGAAGTGTGGGGTTTAAACTCTAAGCTGGGATCCCCAGCCTAGAGCACCAGAGCCTGAAAAGTACACAGATAACATCCAGCTGCAAAAAGCAGCAGGGTTTCTCTCTGCCAGATATGGATAGCTGGAGACACAAACAGGTATTTAAAGGGCCAGTGTACAAATTTTCATTAGCAGCCACTTACCCTGGGCTCCAGCAAAGGGGGGAGGGAGGGGTAGAGTGGACTGGAGACTGTGGTTGGAGACTTTGGGGAGAGAACTGAGAGCAGATGCCCGAATCCTGGTGCTGAGTCACCCCCCAACACTGCAGCAGCCATCTTGCTCAGGCAGACCACCCCCACCAAGAGGCAGCAGCCTGAGGGGAAACAGTAGCCCAGACACCAAGAGGGATTCTGCCCCACCCCGTGGTACTTAAGCCTCTCTGCTTAGTGACTAGATTAACAACTGAAGGACTCAGCCACAGGCAGTAGATCTCTAGTAGTCTCAAACAGGCTGCCTAAGGCCAGGCAGGGTCACCATCAGACATCACCAGAGGCAGATTCAGAAAGAAAAAATTAGATGCTACTGACACAAAATCCACCATGGTCTTCTCCATGATTTGTGACATTTTCTTTTCTGCATAGCTTTTTAACATTCACGTCTTGTCCAGCAAGTTTGTACATATTAAGTCGCTATAATTTATACTATAGTTTATTTCAATTCACATATTTTGGCCTCCCTTCTCTTACCCCACTTTACCTTCTTCTTTACTCTCATTATTTTCATTTTAAATTTAGTTTTATTGCCTTGGATAGTGTGGCTCAGTGGATTGGTGACCTGCAAACCAAAGGGTCACTGGTTCAATTCCTAGTCAGGGCACATGCCTGAATTTTGGGATAGATCCCCTTTAGGGCGTATGAGAGGCAACCACACATTGATGTTTCTCTACCTCTTTCCCCCTCTCCCTACCAATAAGTAAATAAAATCTTTTTTAAAAAATTTATTTTTCTTTCTTGCTACAACTTGTTTTCATTCTGCATTCATATTTCACCACAGTCCAGCATTTCAAAACCAATTTTCTTGTCAAGTCATCTCACATTTTTTCTCCTGACCTAAAATAGCCATGTTCTTTCTTCATCTTTAGCAATCTCTGCCCATTGTTTATGAAAAGGGTAGTTGTTCCATTTTTTCATTTCATCTCCAGACCTTCATTATTTTTATTTTCAAAATTCAAATTTTACCATTCCCCTCTCCTACTCTTTTTTTGGGCCTCAAATTTTATTTTTTCCCAGTGTTAGCCTACTTTTCTCTCTTTCATCCTGCCCTTCCCCCCGTTTCTCTTTCTCTCTCTCTTGCCTTCCTTCCTTCCTTCTTTCTTTTCTTTTCTCTTTTCTTTCCTTCCCTCCCTCCCTCCCTTCCTTCCTTCCTCCATTCCCTCCTTAATTCCTTTTTCCTTTTCAATTCAAATTTTACTTTTTCTCTGCCTCAGTCTGGTTTTTGTTTTTTACTCTTAGTATTCCCTCTCCCTCTATCATCTCAAAACCACTTCCTTTTCCTCTAGACAGCACTTAAGCTTTTCTTTCTTTAATTTTTCCCTCTTATTACCATCCCACATCTAATTAATTTTAGTTCATGTGTTGTAGATAGTGCTGTGGTAGATCTTCTTCTCCAATTTGGTTCTCTTTTTTTATATTATTTATTTACTTATTTTTTCTTTTTCTTTCTCTCTCACTTTACCTTATGTTTTAAATTTCTGTTTAAACCTAATACTATATGCTTCCCTTCTCTTACTTCATTCCACTTTCTTCATTCCCTTCTTTATTTGATGCAAATTTTAGTTTCTTTATTTGTATTGCTCCAAATCACTACTCTTATTAGTGTTCCACCCTCTATCCACTCAAATCATTTTTCTTTCAGTAGGTCATCTCATATTCAATCTACTCTCTTATAATTATCTTAATCTCTTTAAACCCATATTAATACTGGTTAATTTGCTGTTGATAGTGGGATTGCAGGTGGGAGTTATTTTTGAGGGTGCAGATTTGTTTCGTGGGCTTTGTGGTTTTCTGGCAACACCTGCACAACAGCATAGAAGACATTGGTAGACTGACACTTAGTCAACCAGCTGGAGGGAACTGCACCAAAGAATGATCCAACAACAGTTAAAACTGTTACACTTAGAGTGAACATAAATGACATAAAGGGCAGGCCAAAAGCATCCACCTCAGGAGATCAAGGCGACTGCACCACTGAGTCCCAAAGGTCTCCTACCACAGATTTCACAACATCAAGATAAGAAGTTAAAACAGATCAGTCAAACATGCAGAAACAAACAAGAAGAGTCACCTAAAATGGGGAGACAAAGGAAGGAGGAAGGATTCCTCCTTTCCTTTCTACCCAATCAAAAGGCAAGTAGGAATCCCTAGAAAGAGGGCTAAATGAAACAGGCAAATACTACTATCAGATATTGAATTCAAAACAACGGTTATCAGGAAACTCAATGACCTCATGGAGAATTACCAAAAACTACAGGGAAACTATGAAGAATTTACTGCAAACTATATCAGCATTAAAAAGGACACAGAAACTATCAACAAGAGCAAGGAAATGAATACAATTTCTGAATTGAAGAATACAGTAGAAGAAATCAAAATCAGGTTAGATGAAGCAGAGTATCGAATCAGTGAGCTGGAGAACAAGGCAGGAAAAAACTACCAGAAAGAGCAAGAAAAGGAAAAACAACTCAAAAAGAACAAAGGGGGGATAACAGAACTGCAGGACAAAATTCAACACAATAATATCTGTATAACAGGGTTACCAGAAGGAGAAGAGGACCAAGGGACAGGACATCTGTTTGAAAAAGTAATAATGGAAAACTTCCTTAATTTCATGAGAGAAGAAGTCACAAATCCAGGATGCAAAGAGGGTCCCAATTATGATGAACTCAAAGAGGCTCACTTCAAGACAAACCATAATTGAAAAAAGCAAACTTCAAAGACAAAGAGAGAATCTTAAAGGCAGCAAAGGAGAAATAGGAAGTAAAATACAAGGGAGATCTCATAAGGCTAGAAGCTGATTTCTCAACAGAAACACTACAAACAAGATGGGAATGGCAAGAAATATTCAAAGTAATGAGAAGAAAAGGCCTGCAACCAAGACTACTCTACCCAGCAAGCCTGTCATTTAAAATGGAAGGCAAAATAAGGAGTTCCCTAGACATAAGAAGGCTAAAAGAATACACTTCCACCAAGCCAGCATTGCAAGATATGCTAAAGGGACTACTATAAGATGAGGAAGAAAAAGAGGGAAAGAGAGAGGAACACACGTGCAAAAGGGAAAAATGACAATGAATAAGTACCTATCAATAATAACCTTAAATATAAATGGATTAAATGTTCCAATCAAAAGACATAAGATAGCTGAATCAGTAAGAAAATATGATGTGGGCACATGCTGCCAAAAAAACATACTTCAGAACCAAAAACTTACACAGAGTAAAAGTGAAGGATTGGAAAAAAAAAATTCCATGCAAATGGACCAGAAAAAAAAGGCTATGGTAGCAATATTTATGCTAGACAAAATAGACTTCAAAACAAAGGACAATAAAAGAAGACACAGAAGGACACTTCATAATGCTCAAGGGAATAATCCATCCGAGCAATATTCAAGGGAATAATCTGAGAAGACATAAACATCATAAACATATATGCACTCAAAATAGGAGCATCCAAATACATAAGGAAAATCTTAGAGGACTTCACAAAATATACAGACAGCAACATACTTATACTATGGGATTTTAAGACCCCACTATCAATAATGAATAGATCTTCCCTGCCTGGTGTGGTTCAGTGGATTGAGCACTGGCCTGTGAAGCAAAGCGTCACTGGTTTGATTCCCAGTCAGGGTCACATGCTTGGGTTGCAGGTCAGGTCCCCAGTTGGGGGTGTACCAGTGACAACTATACATTGATGTTTCTCTCCCTCCCTTTTTCTCTCCTTTCTCCATTCTGTAGAAATAAATAAATAAAATATTTAACAAAAATAATGAATAGAACTTCCAAACAAAATATAAACAAAGCTATTGCAGCACTGAATGATGCACTATATCAAATGAACTTAACTGATATATACAGAACCTTTCATCCCAAAGACACAACACATGCTTTTCACATATAACATTTTCAAAGTTAGACCACATATAGGACACAAAACAAGCCTTGACAAACACAAGAAAACTGAAATCATATCAAGCATTTTCTTAGACCACAAGGACTTGAAACTAGAAATCAACCTCAAAGAAAAAAATCAAAAACATTCAAAATCATGGAGACTAACATAATATTAAACAATAAATGGGATAATATGAGATCAAGGATGAATTAAAAAAGTTTCTGGTAACAAATGAAAATGAAAACACAACAGTCAAAAAACTATGGGATACAGCCATAGCACTATGGAGAGTGAAGTTCATAGCAATACAGGCCCATCTAAAAACATAGAAATATTTCAAATAAACAACCTAATCCTACTTCTACAGGAATTGGAGGAACAACAACAAACAAAGACCAGAGTAAGTAGAAATAAGTAAATAATCAACATCATAACATAATTAAATAACAGAGACTAAAACAAATATTTGAAGGATGAATAAATCCAGGAAAGGGTTGTTTGAAAAGATAAACAAAATCAACAACCTTTAACCAGACTCATCAAACAAAAAAGAGGATCCAAATAAATCAAAAATGAAAGAAGAGAAATTACAACTGAGACAACAGAAATACAAAGGATTGTAAGAAATTACTACAAACAACAATATGCCAAGAAATTTGAAAACCTGGGTGAAATGGGCAAATTTTTAGAAATATATAATCTTCCAAAACTGATTCAAGAGAAGAAAAAAATCTGAACATATCGGTAATAACTAGTGAAATTTAAGAAGTAATAAAAAAAACTCCTAGCACACAAATGCCCCGGACAAGATTCACAGGAGAATTTTACAAAACATTTAAAGAAGTGACCCCTATACTTCTCAAAACATTCCACAAATCCAAAATGAGGGAGGACTCCCAAACTCTTTTTATGAGGCCAGAATCATCCTAATCCCAAAACCAGATAAAGACACAACAAGGAAAGAAAACTAAAGATCAATATCACTGATGAAAAAAGATGCTAAAATCCTCAACAGAATATTGGCAAACCACACCCAGCAATTAAAAAGATCATACACCATGGTCCAGTGGGATTCATCCCAGGGATGTAAGGATGTTACAATATTCACAAATCAATAAATGTAATACATCACATAAGTAAAGACAGAAATCACATTATCATACAAACAGATGCAGAAAGAGCATTTGATAAAGGTAAAGCACTCATTTATGATAAAAAAACACTCAGCAACGTGGGAGTTCAGGAAGCATACATCGACATAATAAAGGCCATATATGAGTAACTTACAGCAACATTATGCTTAACTGGCAAAAAGTTAAAGCTTTCCCCTTAGCATCAGGAACAAGACAAGAGTTTCCTCTTTCACCACTTTTATTCAACATAGTATTGGAAGTCCTAGCCCCAGTGATCAGACAAGAAAAAGAACTAAAGAACATCCAAATTGGAAAGGAGGGAGTAAAACTGTCATTGTTTGCAGATGATATGATAGTGTACATAGAAAACCCTATAGACTCCACCAAAAATCTACTTGACCTAATGAGTGAATATGGCAAAACAGCAGGATACAAAGTCAATATTCAGAAATCAAAGGCATTTGTGTACACCAACAATGAAATATCAAAAAGAGAAACTAGGAAAAAAATCCCATTTGCTATAGTAACAAGAAAAATAAAGTACTTTGGAATAAACTAACCAAGTAGGTAAAAGACCTGTACTCAGAAAACTATAGAACACTGAAGAAAGAAACTAAGGAAGATACAAATAAATGGAGGCATATAGCATGTTCATGAGCTGGAAGAATTAACATCATAAAAATGTCCATAGTACCGAAAGCAATGTATAGATTCAATGCAATACCTATTAAAATACCAATGGCATATTTCACAGATGTAGAACAATCATTTCACAAATTTATATGGAATCCTAAATGACTCCAAATAGTCTCAGCAATCTTGAGAAATAAGAACAAAATGGTATCTGATATCAAACTGTATTACAAGGCCACTGTAATCAAAACAGTCTGGTACTGGCATAAGAACAGGCACATAGATCAATGGAACAGAATGGACAGCCCAGAAATAAACCCATGTGTCTATGGTCAATTAATATTTGACAAAGGGGGCAGGATCATAAAATTGAGCAAAAATAGCCTCTTCAATAAATGGTGTTGGAGACCTCGGCAAGTACATGCAAAAAAAAGAAACTCAACCACCAACTTACACCATATGCCAGAATAAACTCCAGTTGGATAAAACACTTAAATATAAATCATGACACCATAAAAGTCCTAAAGGAAAGCATACGCAGGAAAATTTCAGATATTGCACATGGCAATATTTTCACTGACTTATCTCCTAGGGCAAGAAATAAACAAATGGGACTACATCAAATTAAAAAGCTTCCGCATGGTTAAAGAAACCATCCTCAAAATGTAAAGGGAACCGACCATATGGGAAAACATTTGCCAATGATACCTCGGACAAGGGTTTGATCTCCAAAATGTATAAAGAACTGATATGACTTAACACCAGGAAGACAAACAATCCAATTAAAAAATGGGCAAAGGACCTAAATAGACACTTCTCCAAGGAGGACATACAGATGGTCTACAGACATATGAAAGTATGCTCAACATTACTAGCCATCACAGAGATGCAAATTAAAACCACAATGAGATACCACCTCACACTGGTAGAATGGCCATCATTAATAAATCAACAAACAACAAGTGCTGACAAGGATGTAGAGAAAAGGAAATCCTAGTACAGTGTTGGTAGGATTGCAGAATGGTGCAGCCACTGTGGAAAAGAGTATGGAATTTCCTCACAAAACTAAAAATGGAACTGCCTTTTTTAAAAAAAGATTTTATTTATTTATTTTTAGAGAGGGAAAGGAGGCAGAAAGAGAGAGAGAGAGAAACATCAATGTGCGGTTGCTGGGGGCTGTGGCCTGCAACCCAGGCACGTGCCCTGACTGGGAAATCGAACCTGTGATGCTTTGGTTCGCAGCCCACACTCAATCCACTGAGCTATGCCAGCCAGGGCTTTGGAACTGCCTTTTGACCCAGTAATTCCACTGTTGGGATTATACCCTAAGCATCCCAAAATACCAATTCAAAAACACTTATGCACCCATATGTTCACAGCAGTGTTATTTACAATAGCCAAGTGCTAGAAACAGCTTAAGTGCCCATCAGTTAATGAGTAGATAAAAAAACTGTGGTACATTTACACAATGGAATACTATGCAGCAGAAAGAAAGAAGGAGCTCCTACCTTTGTGACAGTGTGGATGGATCTGTAGAGTATTATGCTAAGTGAAACAAGCCGGGCAATGAAAGACAATATGATCTCACCTATAAGAATGAACTCATGAATAAAACAAATGAGCCAGAGGCATGGAAACAAGGAACAGACTGACAGTGACCAGAGGGACTGAGGGAGGGCAATAAGGGTGGAAAGAAGGGGAAGGGACTAGCTATGGAACATGTATGAATTACTCATGGACATGAATAACAGGGTAGGGATTTATTGTGGAAGCAAGGGGTGAGATGGGTGGAAGAGAGAAAAGGAAAATAAATGGAACCACTGTGATGGAACAACAATAAAATATTTAATTAAAAATCAATTTTGAAAATTATCTTGAGGTATCATGTAACTAATTTTCTTCCAATTCAGGCCAAATTACTTGCTATTTTCAATTTTGAGTATGTAGTCCATGGCTTTGGTTATAACAATAGCTTTGTAACTGGACCTTTTGCCTCCAGTTTATTCTCAACTTGGTGTCAGAATAACCTTTGTAAAATATGTTCATTCTTAAAATTTTTCAATAGCTTTCAGGACAGAATTAATATTTTTTAGCATAGATTACACATTATTATGTACCCAATGCTGATTTCTGCTCATTTTCTACTGCAATACCATATCATCTGGTTACATACCTTGTAACTGCGTGAATGAAATGTGCTCTTTCTCTGCTTAAACATGTATCAACACTAAATACTACTTTCTACATACTACTACTTTCTCAATACTACTTTTAGTTAATTTCTATTGATTCTTTAAACCTCAGTTCAAAAGATAAACCTCTAGGAAGCTTCTTCCATTTGTCATCTCTACCTCAGTTAAATTCTCATAATATCTATTCCTAGAGACACTCTGCACTACCTCTAATCTTATGTTGTAATGCCTTAAAGTTTTGTAATTTCTCCTACTATACTGTCAAATTCTTCAGGCAGGGTCTTTAATCTTGTATCTTCTAGCATTTAGCATATAATGTTTAACCAGTTGAATTTACTAGTGATAGTAAGTTGTTTTTTTTCTTCATCTATCAAATTTCTTCAAAATTGTTAATGGCCAATAATTGGTTGAAAAGAATAAGGTTTATGTCAGTTACCATAATTTAAAGAATTATTTTTGAATGATACAGAGCTGCCTTTCATTCATCTCACTTTCTTATTTCATTTCAATAAAATCTCCACTAGATGGCACAAATGAAAAAGTAGAAAAACAACTCTCAATATGACAGGCAAAAAAAATGGTTGGTTTGTGTTAATGTCACATTTTCACTGTACAATCTAATGCTATCTGCTTTTAGTCTACTTAATCAGCTTTTAGCTGGGAGGTTAAAGAAAATTATGATCAAGAAGATTTTGAGAATGATAAAATGCTATAAATAGGACATCTATTTCAAGCTATCAAAGTAGTTTTGTTAGGCCAACACTTCCACTAACAAAGGTTGTAAAAGCTGATAAAATACAAACTATGTTTGAGGGCACCATAGAAAACCCAAGGCAGCCAGTATATGAGAAACCAAGATCCAGGGCAGAAAAGAAGCATTTGTTAATGGAGCCCTACATTTTCTTCCACTTCTTCTCTTAAGATACTTGCTAGTTCCTGGGTAGCATAAGCAGAAAGCTATGGCCTGTACCCTAGGCCTTCTTTTGGGGCTGGAGACACAAAAATTGGAGTTAAGGGCTACCAACCAAGGACTCAAAGAATTAAATGTAGAAAAAAGAAATATGTATTTCATATGCAATAAATAAATACATACAATTAAGTGTAGCAGAAAAGTAATCCTGCAGAGAAGTGATTGTCTATTGGGATTTTTAACTTCCAGGCATTTGCAGATTTCCTAAAATACACAAAATATGTGTGGGGAGGGAGGAAGGACGACTATAAACTAGTTGCTAAGAAGCTGAAAAGCTAAGAAGGGCTTTCATCATTTCCATAAAGCTGAGGAGACAAATTTTTGGCATTCATGACCCTGAGCAAAGAGTGAAGACAGGGAATATACAAAATGGAATCACTTTAATCAAGTTGCTAAAATTAACAATTAAGTTAAATTAAGTTAAAAAAAGAAAATATAAGACCCTAACGGTTTTCTAGAGAAGGAAACAAATAATAAATACCAAATATTTATATTGTATAATATAGAATTTATTAAAATTTGTAATGTCAGGTAGCAAAAAGGAATAGGAATAGAGCAATGCTATCTAGAAGATGTTTTTTAATTTCTAATAGTCACATTTAAAATGTAAAAAGGAAGTGGTGGCCCTAGCTGGTGTGGCTCAGTTGGTTGTTGGTTGAGTGTTGTCCCAACAGGAAAGTTTGTGGGTTTGATTCCTGGTCAAGGCACATTCCTGGGTTGTGGGTTCGGTCCTCAGTTGGGGTGTGTGCAAGAGGCAACAGATCACCTGAGGATGTTCAGGACAAAAACTGCCTGACGTATTTCCATGGCATGGATCTTACCCATGACACTATGTGCTCCATGGTCAAAAAATGGCAGATCATGATTGAAGCCCACGTTGACGTCAAGACTAATGATGAGTATTTGCTTTGCTATTCTGTGTTGGTTTTACTAAAAGACAAGAATCAAATTTGTAAAACCTCTTATACTCAGCATGAACAGGTCAAATCCAGAAGAAGACTATGGAAATCATGACCCGAGAGATGCAAATGGCTTAAAAGAAGTGGTCAATAAATTGATTGCAGAAAGCATTTGAAAAGATACAGAACAGGCTTGCCAATATACTTATCTGCTTCACAATGTCTTTGTTAGAAAAGTCAAAATGCTGAAGAAGCCCTGGTTTGGGAAAACTTATGGAGCTTCATGACAAAGGTAGCAGTTCTGAAAAAACTATGGGGGATGACACAGATGCTTAAGTTGAACAAGCTGATAGATATGAGCCCCTAGTCCAAAAATCTGTTTAAATTTCATACATTTAATGGTGACAAATAAAAAGGCCTATTTGTGATTTTAAAAAATTAACATTATGAAGATCGAGGCATGAAGAAAGACTCCATTCTTATTCTAACTGGCCTGGGAAGTTAAAGTTTTTTGAACTTTCGAGCCCTGATTCAATGCCTGGATATACAGCTGAACCTATAGATAACCCTCTAATTGCCCCCTGACATGTACCTCACACTCAATATCTAGTCCACTTATTTATGCAGGTGGCTCAGGTAAATGCCCCAAGTTTCAGTTGAGACCACTGAAAAGTTATTGAGAAAGTAGACTAATACAAAAACACAGACTTGAACCATTATAATCTTTAACTAGTGCCAAATCCTAACTGCCATTCAGAAAAAAAATTAAATATTTTTCTGGAATCAAATAGATCTGTATAAATGTTTATACTTAATATCCAACATTCCATAAAAATTTACTAGGCATTCCAGTAGACAAAACCAAGTGCCCCAAAGAAAAGAGAAAGACAATAAATGGATCAATATATGTTCTCAGAAACACACTTTAAAACAAGTGTGAAAAAGTTTAATTTGAAACTAAAATTTCTGGGAACAAAGAGGTAATCAGAAAGTCTACAACTGAAAAATTATTGAAATTAAGATGTTAATAGCTGGGTTTAATAGCAGATTAACTATAGCAGAAGAGGATTAATAACTTGGAAGACAGGTCAAAGGAAAACACCCAGGTGAAATATGGAGGGGAAAAGGATGGAAAATAAAGAAGATTGTGAAAAAACATGTGATAGGGGTGTAATGGTCTAAATCCTAGTTGGAAAGAGGGAGAATGAAGCAAAAGCAGTATCTAAAGATACACTAGCTGAAACATTTCCCAGACTGATAAAATAAATCAAAGAAGTTCTATGAACACAAAGCTAAGCAAATTCAAAGAAAACTGTATCTAGAGATATCACAGCAAAGTTACTCAAACAAGACAAATACAAAATCTTAAAAACAACCACAGCCCTGGCTGGTATGGCTCAGGGAATTGAGTGCCAGCCTGCAAACTCTAGGGTCACTGGTTTGATTCCCAGTCAAGGCCTATGCCTGGGTTGCAGGCCAGGTCCCTGGTGTTGGGTTCGCAAGAGGCAACCACATGTTGATGTTTCTCTCCCTCCCTTCCTCTCCTCTCTCCTCTCTCTAAACATAAATAAAAAACAAACATTAAAAAAATACCAACCAAAGGATAACATACAATACCTTCAAAGGACTGATGATAACACTTAACAACTGACTTTTCAATAGAAACAATGTAGGATAGGAGACAACAGAATGATTGTTTAAAAACACCAAACGAAAGCAAATCTAAGCTAGAAGTCTACAATTGTGAAATAAAAATGTTTTCAGACAAAAGCAGACTTTGCCATCAGCAAAAAGTTTTCAGGAGACAATCCTTAACTGAAACATGAAAATACAGGATAGATTGAAGAGCACAAAAAATGGATGAATATGTCAGTAAATTTAAAAAAATTGGTAACAACATAATTGATAACAATAATAAAATTATGATAATATGTTATGAAGTTTAAAAGAAATACAAATTTTAAAAATATGACAATAGCACAAAGACAAAGGTGGGACTGGCAAATGGAGTTAAAATATTCTAAGATTCCTGGTATTGCCCTGGAATTGATAAAAGTACTAATTTATAATAGACTCTAATAAGTAAAGAATACATAATCTCTAGAGCAGCCACTAAAAGAACAAGAGAAGAATGAATAATTAGTAAGGCAGGTAACTGAGTAAAAACATTAATTCAAAATCTTAGGAAAAAAGAGCACTAACTAAATGCAAGAGATATTATTAGTATGTACCCTAAGTACAAATGGACTACATAGTCCAATTAAAAGAAACCATTGTTAACTTTGATTTTTAAAAGGTTGCTTAAACAAAAGCAAAAAGATGGTCGTGGCTGGTGTGGCTCAGTAGACTGTGCACTGGCCTGCGAACCAAAGGGTTGCCGGTTTGATCCCTAGTCAAGGCACATGCCTGGGTTGTGGGCCAGGTCCCCAGTAAGGGGCACATGAGGAGCAACCACACATTGACGTTTCTCTCCTTTTCTTTCTCTCTCCCTTCCCCTCTCTCTCAAAATAAATAAATAAAATCTCTAAAAAAAAAAGAAAAAAGGATTAAAGGGATGAAAAATGACATACAAAAAAACTAAACTAAAAGAAAGCTGATATAGCCATTTTAATATTAGAGAAACTGTATTACAATAAAGAGGTATTACTAAACTTACAGAGAATCACACTTCATATGAATAAAAGATCATTGCATCAGTAATATGGTGGCCTAAAACATGTAAGCAAAAGTTGACCAAAATACAAATCACAGTAAACTATAGAAAAAGCAAGCAAAAATATTAGTAGTCATTTAGGAGATTTCAACAACAGAACTAGCAAATGTGACTTAATTAATACACACAGACCAATACACACAACTATGCTGAATTACATTCTCTTCTCATGTACCTGGAACATTTGCAAAAACTGACCATAGGCTGGGCCATAAAGAAAGTCTCAACACATTTCAAATATCTGAAATATATAGAACATGTTATCACACTACAGTAGAATTAAGGTAGAAATAAGTAACAAAAAGAAAACTAGAATAATAAAAAACAGATATATTCAAACACTGGAATATTTCTCTGCAATAAAAAAAATGAACTATTGATACAATAACATGGATGACCTCAAAATATTAGGCTGGGTGAAAGAATTTACACACTAAGAGTATATAATGTATAATGTACTAAGCAAAACAGTAATCCAGGGTAGAAAATAAAAACAGGAGTTGTTGTTTCCAGGGTCCGGGGGATTGCCCTGGAAGGGACCTACAGAAACTCCCTAGGGTAATGGAGAAAGGCATGTGAGCTACACGGGTGTATTTGTTTGTCATACTTCAAACTGTACACTTAAGGTATGTACATTTCATTTTGTAAGTCAGATCTCAATAAAAATGTAGAATAAAAACATGCCAAATGATACTATATAATGTTTATAGATGGATGATTATATTTATGAATATGTGGGTGGTTTTATATACACATAGATATATAAATGGCTACCATTAAAATTATAATACATGTTTAAAGAAAAAATGAGTTTAGTTTCATAGATCAATCAGAAATGTGCATTTTTAGAAACTGTGACTGTCACAACACAACACAAAAATATTATCAATTTAAGTAAGTGTAACATTTGGTAAACATCTATGAAATGCAGCACATTACCTTCACATTTTCATGTTTTATTTCTTACATACATCCTGTTGGCTAGCTAGGTATCACATCTATTAATTCTTGAAAAGAATAAGCCTCAAAAATTGCAAAAAGCCTTAACAGTTGTATTAGTTTGGAGAAGTTGTAGAAATAGTACTTGGAATGAGATCTTCAGACTCTAAGTCATGCTTTATACTTCTGTGGTATAGGTTAACATATTAATTACTTTATAAATTCCATGTTTCAGTTAAGTAATGCAACTAAAATACATAAATGATCATTCTACTTCAAATCTATTAAATTTAGCAAGAACTTGATAAATTTCCCATGAAAGAACTGTGCAGGAATCAAAAATATATATGGTACCATGGCAGTTAAGTAGCTCACAGTGAAATTGACTTTCATTCATGAGCTACATAATAATGTGCTAAGCAAGCTAATTATTCACTCCAAATACTTACAAACAAACAGCACTCATAAGGGAAAGCTTAATAGACTATCAAGTTGGTGCTGGAAGGAGTCATTTAAATGCACAGTGATGGGAGGGGAGGATATTCCAAATTGAAGAAAAACAAACACATAGAAGCAGAAATGACCATGATTCTAAGGAATGCTGTTGAAACTGTATAAATGAAATAAATGTTAGAAACTGGGGTGTATAAGAACAAGGTGGAATCAAGTTATGGAGAATCATATTATTCAGCTAATAGGCAAAAAGAAGTGAGTTCTACCAGCAGTAGCATATAGGGCTGGCTAAATTACAGTAGTGCAGTCAAAAATATAAATTTGGAGGTTATGAAAGTAGCCCCTAAAGTGGGATTATAAATATTAAAGCTTCAATGAATCTAAGAGACATTACAAAAAAAACAATTAGAGATTAGTTATATATAACAGTGAATGAAAAAGCTACATGTAAAAAAAGGAAACTTGTACACCAACTTACACCATACAAAAAAATAAACTCAAGATGGATAAAAGGCTTAACTGTAAGTCATGACACCATAAAAATCCTAGAGGAGAATGTAGGAAGGAAAATCTCATATTCCATACAGCAATATTTTCAATGATATGTCCCCTAGAACAAGGGACATAAAGGAAAGAATAAACAAGGATTTCAATAAATTAAAAAGCTTCAGCATGGCTAAAGAAAACATCAATAAAATAAAAAGGGAGCCAACCATATAGGAAATTGTATCTGCCAATGATACCTTGGACAAGGGTTTGATCTCCAAAATATATAAAGAACTCACATGACTCCACACCAGGCAGTCAAACAATACAATTAAAAAATGGGCAAATGAACAGATCCTTCTCCAAGGAGAACATACAGAGACATATGAAAGGATGTTCAACATCACTATCCATCAGAGAGACACAGATTAAAACCACAAGAAGCCCTGGCTGGTGTGGCTCACTGGATTGAGTGCCAGCCTGTGAACCAAAGAGCTGCTGATTCAATTCCCAGTCAGGGCACACGCCTGGTCCCCAGTAGGGGGCACTCGAGAGGCAAGCACACATTGGTCTTGATCTCTCTTCTTTCTCCCTCCCGTCCCCTCTCTAAAAATGAATAAATAAAATCTTAAAAAAACACAATGAAATACCACTTCCCACCAGATAAAGTGGCTATCATAAACAAATTAATGAACAGCAAGTGCTGGCAAGGCTGTAGAGAAAAGGGAACGCTAGTGCACTGTTGGTGGGAATGCAAATGGGTACAGCCACTGTGGAAATTAGTATGGAATTTCCATGAAAAACTAAAAATGGAACTGCCTTTTGACCCGGCAATTCCAGTCCTGGGAATATACCTTAAGAATCCTGAAACACCAATTCAAAAGAACCTATGCACCCCAATGTTCATAGCAGCACAATTTACAACAGCCAGCTGTTGGAAACTGCTTAAGTGCCCATCGGTAAATGAGCGGATCAAAAAACTGTGGCATATTTACACAATGGCATATTAGGCAGCAGAAAGAAAGAAGGAACTCCTATCCTTCTCAATAGCATGGATGGAACTGGAGAGCATTATGCTAAGTGAAATAAGCCAGGCAGTGAAAGATAAATATCATATGATCTCACCTATAAGTGGAACATAAACAACAAAACAAACAAGCAAGCAAAATATAAACAGAGACACAGAAATAAAGAACTGACAGTAACCAGAGGGGAGGGGGCAAGGGGATAATGTGACAAAGAAGGAGAAGGGTCATAAGGAACATGTATAAAGGACCCATGGTCAAACATAATGGGAGAGGAGGATTGAATGTGGAGGGTGGGGGTAGGGCAGGGGAGAGTAATGGGGGGAAATGAGGACAACTGTAATTGAACAACAATAAAAAAAGTGAACTAAAAAGTTTGTGAAAAGTAACAATTTTTCTTGGTACAAATTTATGCTCAAAATTCAAAAATAGTTATTGTTTTAAGTATACACTAAAGAGAAAATATTGTGGCCATGGAGAAAATATATTTAGGTGGTAAAAAATCAAGGCTATCCTCCATTAGTGCTGATTCCCCTTTTGCAAAACAGTAAGATTAGACTTCTTCATTCCCTTGAAGTTGGATATACACAGGTGACCACAATTAATCAGAAAAAAACTGCACGGGTCTCTTCAAGGTAGAAATCTGAGTTGCCTGCTCACAACTCACCACTGGTGCCAGACACAAACAACACAAAGTCAGGTCAGAATGTGAAAGGTAGTTTTGTTTCTTTTTTTACATTTTAAGTCTTTGCTTCTGTGCCTGTGTCAAGGGCTTCCTTCATCTCCACTCTGTGCTTTCAAAAGGACCAAGCAGATTTCCAAGTATATGAATAGCAATATTAATGTTATGCCCTATTCATGCAAGGTAACACTGAGATATTAGTAATTGTCTGCATACAGGTAAAACTGCTAAAAAAGGTATGATCAGCTCCTATAGGAACATAAAGAAAAGACAGGTAAGTAAAACAATGAGCATAGGATATACACAGGCAATTATCAAAAAACCCCCAAAAACCCAAAAATAAAAACAAGGCACTGGCCAGCGTGGCTCAGTTGGTTGGAGTGCCCTTCTGTAAAATGAGTAGTCACAGGTTCCACTCCTGATCAGGCCATATGCCTAGGTTGCAAGTTCAGTCCCCAGATGGGGAGTAAACGAGAGGCAAGCACCTGATGTTTTTCTCTTACATGGATGTTTCCATCCCTCTCTCTCTCCCTCCCTTCCCCTCTCTATAAAATCAATAAGCAAGTTCTTAGGTGAGGATTAAAACAAGAAATACAGGAAGAAAACTAATCATAAAATAACGACTTCTAATAATGTTTTCTAAATAAGCTATTAAAAACCTCTTCCTGGCCCTGGCCAGCGTGGCTCAGTTGGTTGGAGCATCAACCCATAACCAAAAAGTTGCAGGTTCAATTCCTGGTTAGGGCACATATCTAGATTGCAGTTTAATCCCTGATCTAGGTCTAGGCGTATATGATCCCTGGTCTGGATGTGTAATTGAGGCAACTAGTTGATGGTTCTCTCTCATCAATGTTTCTCTTCCTTCCTCTCTCTAAAGGCTATGAAAAAATGTCCTCAGGTGAAGATTAAAAAAAAAACAACTCTGAGAATATTTCTGCAACCTCAGCAGAGATATGTTACATATTTCCTTATAACTAAAAGCAAGTTAATATTGTAACTCAAAATTACATCTCAATCTACCAAATTGCTTTACTAACATTTCCAACTAAATTTATATTCTGAGAAAGCAACATTTTCTTTTTTTTTGTTTTTATATATTTTTTAAATTTTATTTTAATCATTGTTCAAGTAGTTTTCTCCCCTTTACTCCCAATCCAGCCCACCCACCTCTCCCTCCCAACTTCCCTCCCATTACCACCCTCCCCCTAGTTTTTATCCATGTGTCTTTTAACTTTGTTCCTGTAAACACTTCCCCTTTTCCTCTAAAATTCCCTCTTCTCTTACTCCTCTGGTCACTTTCTGCCTGTCCTCTATTACAGTGTCTTTGACTATATTTTGCTTGTTTCTTTGTTTTGTTGTTTAGGTTCCTGTTAAAGGTGAGACCATATGGTATTTATCTTTCACTGCCTAGCTTATTTCGCTTAGCATAATGCTTTCCAGTTGCATCCATGATGAGAAAGCAACATTTTCCCCAGAATACTATTTATTAAAACAGGCAATAACATTCAGTAAGTTAACAATTACACAACGATTACGTCAAAACCTTGGACATTAGTTAATGTGTGCTGTCTTATCAACAGTAATAAAACAACTATTGAAATTAAAGTGCCATATCATTTTATAAAACATTTATCTCATGACTGAGAAATCTAAATAGAACAAACTCTTCTGCCAGAAAAATTGCCTTCTAAATGAAATGAAAAATTATTCTTAAAAAAATGTTTTTGCAAACTGGGAAAATCCCACATAATTCCTAAAAAGAGAAGTGTTTACTACTGAATATATATACTTTTTAAAGACTTATTAACCTAATAATAAAAATCTCAACTCCAAATTTAAGGCAAGACCGAAGGTTTCAAATTTTATCATGTATCCAATCATCTAGCATAAACCTTTTAGACTTTCATAATTTATAATATCTTACTGCATGACATGTCACTGAATTATCAATACAAAAAGAAAAAAAAGGAATGATAAGTCCATAGTTTGGCACAACTGCCAAGTTCCAATTAAGCTGATTGTAGGCCATGTTTTTCTCAGGGCTAAATATTATTAAGCTGAATCAAAGTGCTTAATATTTTTCTGTTTACACACTTCCCTTTGCAATCTGTGGAGTTTTTAAATAAAAATGTTCAACTACCTACAATAATTTTGGGAAAGAGATGGAAAAAACACAAAGATATAAGGCAATTTAACACAAACGTGTTTTGCAACAATTGGAAAAGACATAACTTAATCCTAAATCTAGACAAAATGGAAAATATAAATGCATTCCAATGGTAGATCCTGTTCAGAATAAACCTCTGCTACAGTCAAAGGCTTAAATACTTTAGTGTCAATTTTCTGTCCTATACAAATAACACAGTGTCTACTTCTACTTGTAAAGAATATATCAGATAACACATTTAAGTGCAATTAGCACAGTAACTAGCATACAGGAAACGTTTAATAAATGTTTCCTTTAAAAACAAAATTAAAAACCTCAGCCTAGAAACAAATTCTAAGGCCCAAATAAATAAACAAGTATTAAATTCCCATATTTGTTAGACATACTACGATGTGCTAGTTTGTCCATAGCCTGATCCAAGAGAAACATAAGGTATGATGTGTGTTAATTTTGAAACGACTTTCATGTTGTCATGTTTTGACCATTAGTCCCACAGGAAGAAAAATAAAATGAATTTTTAAGTGTAAGAAAAAAAAAAAGAACAAGATAGATCTTTATATACTAATATAGAACGTTAATCATTAAAAATTGAGTCAATGCTATTTTCCACAGGATTAGAAAAGTCTATATGGAGTACAAAAAAATTAAAGAACTGATAGAAGATACATTAAGTAAAAAGCAGTTTTAAAATTTAGATGATGGTAAGGATACACAGAAGTCATGATCAGACTGGCAGAGGAGCAGAGATGCTCAAAGAGCTAGTCCCACACAGGTGTGGTGGTTAAAAATCCAGAAAGATATCTCACCTGCAGACATCCCCCGTTAAGGAGCAAAGGTTTCCAGCCCCACACTAGGCACCCCCAGCCCAGAGAAGTCACTGTAACTTCTTGTTGTGAAAACTAGCAGAGATTGGCACTGAGTGACACAGTGGCCTTCTGGAGTCCCAGGTGTTTTTTCTTAGAGGGTCCACGCAATTACTTACTGACACTCGTACTGTCCCTCCAGCACTGGGGCAGCAGCTCAAGGCTCCAAAGACATACAGAGAGGAACTGAACTGTCTGCCTTTAGGGCGAAGGCTGTATGGGCAGCTCTCTCCCAGTCAGAGGTGCTAGCAGAGGCCATTGTTCCTCTGTTGAACTCTCCCCCAAACCAGTCTGCATGCAGTTGGGCACCATATCTGTTTTAGTCTCCATCAACCTGGCTAACACCATTGGCCCCATCATGATGATTCACTGAGAACCTGACCCACACAACTTTCAGACCCACCCAAGCAAAATGCAGTGGCCTTTCTATACAAATGACCTGTCTTGGCTCATGCACTGGTCTTTCCTAATATCTTTCAAAGGTTTACAATCCCCAAACAGCAGCATCTGGTCTTAGAGTGCCCTCTACCTCTTAATAAACATCCCTAAGCTCAGGACTAGAAACAGCCAGCTTCACTTCACAGCCTAGCCCTCTCCATGGGCTTGGAGGGTTTGAGATTTACGTGAGTGAATGGAGACCATGCCACCTTGTTACACATGGTAGCTGGAAGAGGGGAATGGCAACCACGGGCAACACTGGCTTTCATTAGATAAAATGCTGGACACTCTTGCTGGCTTTTGGTGCACATGGGATTCTAGGAGAAAACTTCTGAAACAGAGAGCACGAGGAAGCAAGAAATTAGTTGATTCTTTCCCCTTCCCTGGACTGGGGGTGGGAGAGCATGGCAATATTTGCCAGCTGGCCTGCCAGTGGTGGCCAGTGTAGGCCTGTGAGCAGAGACCTAGGGGCACAGGCTCCAAAAGATGCCTGGAGCCAGACAGCAACTGCAGACCAGCAAAGCCACCTATATTCATGATACTTTTGTGTGGGAAAGGAGATTCCTGGCTCAACCTTGAACTGAGCTGGCAGAGAGTGACAGGGTGATTTTTTTCTTTGGTTATCTTAGAGGAAATAGGTTTTGAGGCAGAAACTTATCACAATTTCCAAAGACTTTGGTGATAACAGTTAGCACTGTGAACAGATTTTTGTTCTTTTGTTATTTTCAGTTCTTGAACTGATGTAGGAGTTGTAATGACAAATATTTACATGGCTATTTTTGATGTCATACTCTAACTTTTCCTTTCCCTTTACTTTTGTTGCCCAGATATTTTAGTCAGAAACTAGCCATTAATTAAAAGATTCATTTCTTTCCCACCAAACTTCATCTTTGGAGATTTGTGTGGTAAGTGGCAAGTAGTTAAGATCCACCCCCCCCCCCCACTACTGGTTGGGTTTGGTAACACTATGTTCATTGCAGCATTATTTACAACAGCCAAGATACGGGAGCAATGCAAGTGCCCATCAACGGACAAGTAGATAAAAAAGCAGTGGTACATATATACAGCAAAATATTAGTTGGCCATAAAAAAGAATGAAATATTACAATTTGAGACAACATGGACGGCCCTAAAGGGTATTAAGCTAAATGAAATAAGTCAGAGAAAGAAAACTGCCACTTATATATAAATGGACTCTAAAAAACAAAATAAACAAACAAACAAAATAGAAACAGACTCATAGATACAGAGAACAGACTGATGGTTGCCAGATGAGAGGGGGGCTGGGGTACTGAGTGAAAAGGTAAAGGGATGAAGAAGTACAAGCTTGTAGTTACAAAATAGTTATAGGGTTGTAATGTAATGCATAGGAAATATGGTCAATAATATTGTAATACTACGTATGGTCACAGGTGGGTACTATAAATATCAGGTGGAACACTTTGTAAAGTATATGATTTTCTAATCCCTACATTGTACACCTGGAACTAATACAAAATAATACTGAATGTAAATAAAATTTTAATTTAAAATGTTAATAAAAGGAAATATTTTGGTTGGAGAACAATACAAATAAAAAACAAAATAAATGAACAAACAAAACAGAAACAAATTCATAGACAGAGAACATTTTGATGGCTGCCACATGGGATGAAGTTTGGAGGGATGGATAAAAAAGGGGAAGGGATTAAGATGTACAAATGACAGTTACATAGACAGTAATATTGTAGTAATTATGTATGGTGTCAGATGGGTACTAAACTTATTGGGGTGGTCAGTTTTCTAAGTTATATAAATGTCTAATCACTATGTTATACACCTGAAACTAACATAATGTATGTTAACTATAATTGAACAATAAAAAATTATTTAAAAAATTTAGATGATGTTGATTGCTACTTCCAGTACTCACAAGCTGGATAATTTGTACTAAATCTGTGAAGGCATCTATATCAACTAAATAAAAAAAATTGTTCATTTCTTAAAAACTGAAAAACTAATAACCTGATTATATTGAGGAGCTACTTAACCAAAATCTGGATGGCAAAATCCTAAAGTGGTAAACAAAAAACCTTAGCATTCTCAGTTGCTTTTGCCTTGAGGGTATTTTTCAGTCCTGAGGACCCCAGCGGAAAAATGAGCCATGGCTTTGGTGGTGCTAAACCTCAAGAGGAACAAAAGTCAAAGCTCTGGGCCTATACAAAGTGGAGAGTTAACTAAATCATATGCAAGACACATTAAGTTAGACTCTAAGGCTATACCATCAGAGACAGGATAAATCAGAGATAAACCAGCTCTTTAGGTTTATACCAGAATGGTCCAGGGAACTTCAACCCTGAGCTCAGATTACATTGAGTACTGGACTAATACTATTAATGCAGTATTAAGGTGCCCCAAGCACCTTTTAGAAATACACAAAATCCTTTCTGATGGAGCAACCTAGGCCTCATGTTATTCCTACAAGAAAGTTTTAAAATCTAATGACTAGCACCTAGTCATGAGTGAGAAGTATGAGAACCTATTGGTAACAAAAACAAACCTACAAAGATTTCAGATATTGTAAATGTTACTTCTAGACTATATGTTTACAATATTAAAGAAGTTTTAATTTAGAGCTTGTAAATATTTTCAGGGAATAAGAACCTATATAAAAAGTGAACCCACCAATTTTTAAAAGAATCTAACAGAAATTCTAGAAATAAAAATAGCAACTGAAATTATAAGCTCAATTGATTACTTTAATGATAAATCAGAAGTAGATGAAGTGAGATTCAATGACCTAGAAGGCAGATTAGAAACTATTATCCAGAATGTTACACAGTAAAACCAAGAGATGTAAAAGAAGAAAGACAATGAGGACACAATGAGATGGTCTAACAGATATACATCAGAGACCCAGGAAATGGAGGAAAGAATAGAACTGAGTTAATATTTGAAGAGATAATGAATGAGACTTCTTCAGAACTGAGGCACCAATCCCAAATTCAGAAGATGCT
This sequence comes from Tonatia bakeri, assembly GCA_004024845.1. NCBI lineage: Eukaryota > Metazoa > Chordata > Mammalia > Chiroptera > Phyllostomidae > Tonatia > Tonatia bakeri. The sequence continues at coordinate 54,044 of PVIA01005228.1, forward strand.
TGTCATAATGATGTTTGACATGGCACAGAGATGCTGTAATGATACCACATTAAACTGATGTTTTTTCACTAGCCATTTTCAAGATGAAACAGAAGTAATGTGGGGGAAAAAACGGTTTTGCAAAAAACCATGACACATAAGAATCTAATGGTATTAGCAGACTGAAAAGTCTACTTACATACAAAATTTGAGGGCAAAATAAATCTTTAAGCAAATGACAGTTGCTCTGTAAATGTTTACTATAATAATGAGCTATAATGGCTAAAGAAGTAAATGAAAGCTGAAAATAATGTAAGAGCACTTAGTGATACTGATGTTCAACACATATGTCTTGCTGAAGCAAAACAAACAATACCAAATGTCATTCCCAAAAAACAATTCAGTAGGTAAAACAAAGAAACAGATAGTTATAGCTATATGTAAAACTGACACAAGGCTTTTGTCTCTATTTAGCTTAACTGGGAACTCAAGCTAGAAAAGTAGGCATTGCTCAAAAACCTGCAAGCCTCAGATGCCTAGTCAAAAATTTACAATAAAAAAATACACTAAATCATACACTTAATAATGGATAAAATGGCAAATTTTATGTTATGTGTATATTACCACAATAAACAAATTCAAAAAAGAAAGGAAGGAAAGAGAGTTAGGGGAGGGAGAGGAAAGGACAGGTAGAACTTAATAGTTTTATGGAAACTTTGGGGGAAGTGACACAAGGAATCTGGGGAGGGTGTGAGAAATGAGTGATGTGTAAACCACTGGGGAAGCCAAACCAAAGGACTGGCTGGCTACAGGCACTTGGACCTAATAATCAAAGCTGCTAGGGACAGAGAAATATGTACAATGTTGTCGGTACTCACACTGCCTTAGCACAGAGCCTTAACATGCTTTCAATTATGCCTATTGAAGTATTCCAACAATTTTATAGCCTTTTATATATTATTCTGTTTTCCTGTGTTATTGAACTGGCTTTCAAGTCCCAAGCCAATCAATTCCCAAGCCAGTTAGCTCTTTTTCTGAGGTCATAAAGACTTCTTCACATCTCTTAAACTTATTATGTAATAAACATACACTAGAATAGAACTCAGCACTGAAAGTAATGAACTACTGATACAAACAACATGGATGAATCTTTAAAATATTACCCTGAGTGCAAGAAATTACATAACACAAAAATACAGTATAACTCTATTTAGACATTTTATAGTATCAAAAACTAATTTATAGTGGTAGAAATAAGGTCCAGAGCACTGGAAAGGGGAATGAAAGAACTTTCTGGGATGACAGAAATATGCTAATTTGGTTATGCATTACATAAATGTATGCATTTGTCAAAGCAATCTGACTGTAAACTGAATAGTGGAATATTCTACTGTATGTCAATTATACACAATAAAAATTTTTAAATTAGACTTCCAGCCAAGATGGAGGTGTAGGCAGATACACTGTGCTTCCTCCCACAATCAAAAGAAGGACAACAAGAAATTTAAAAACAAAAATAACTAGAAATGCTAGAAAACCAAATTGCATGGAAGTCTGAAAACCAAGGAGTTAAAGAAGAACCATTCATCTAGACCAGTAGGACAGGGAGAGACTGGTAGCCAAGGCGGAGAGGACTTGTGGCAAGGGGGTGGCTGGACAGGGGAGGGTGGCCAAAACTGGTAGACTGGGAGGTCTCACATTTTTATGTGGATAAACCAGAAGGAAAAACTGGGAGCAAGACAGTCCAGCAACCCAGGGTGAAAGCCAGGGGAAATAAAGTCTCAAAACCTCTGACTGAAAAACCCTGTGGGGGTTGAGGCAGTGGAAGAAACCCCCAGCCTCACAGGAGAGTTTGCTGGAGAGACCCACAGGGTCCTAGAGTGTACACAAACCCACCCATCTGGGAATCAGCACCAGAAGGGCCCAATTTGCTTGTGGGAAGTGGGGGAAGTGACTGGAAGCTGAAGAGAGCTAAGCAAGTGGCATTGTTCCCTCTCGGACCCCTCCCCCACATATAGCACCACAAAGCAGCAAGTGTGGGTTGCCCTGCCCTGGTGAGTACCTAAGGCTCCACCCCTTACTACTAACAGGCATGCCCAGACACACACACACAAAAATGGCCCAAATGAAAGGACAGATCAAAACTCCAGAAAAAGTACAACTAAGTGATGAAGAGATAGCCAACCTATCAGATGCAGAGTTCAAAACACTGGTAATCGGGATGCTCACAGAAATGATTGAGTATGGTTGTAAAATGGAGGAAAGAGTGAAGGCTATGAAAAGTGGAATAAAGGAAAACATACAGGGAACCAACAGTGACAGAAAGGGAACCGGGACTGAAATCAATGGTTTGGAGAAGAAGGAAGAAATAAACATTCAACCAGAATAGAAAGAAGAAATAAGAATTCAAAAAAAAAAAATGAGGAGAGGCTTAGGAATCTCCAGGACAACTTTAAACATTCCCACATCCAAATCATAAGGATGCCTTAAGGAGAAGAGGAAGAGCAAGATATTGAAAACTTACTTGAAAAAAATAATGAAGGAGAACTTCCTCAATCTGGCAAAGTAAATGGACTTCAAGGAAGTCCACGAAGCTCAGAGTCCCAAAGAAGTTAGATCCAAGGAAGCATACACCAAAGCACATCATAATTACATTACCCAAGATTAAAGATAAGGGAAGAATCTTAAAAGCAGAGAGAGAAAGGGAGACAGTTACTTACAAAGGAGTTCCCCTAAGACTATCAGCTGATTTCTCAAAAGAATCTTTACAGGTAAGAAGGGGCTGGAAAGAAATATTCAAAGTCATGAAAGGCAAGGACCTACATCCAAGATTACTCTATCCAGCAAAGCTATCATTTAGAATGGGAGGGCAATAAAGTGCTTCCCAGATAAGGTCAAGTTAAAGGAGTTCATCATCACTAATCCCTTATTATATGGAAGGTTAATGGGACTTTCTAAGAAAAAGAAGATTATCAAAATGTGAACAGTATAATGACAACAAACTCACAACTATCAAAAACTGAAGCTAAAAATAAAACCCCAAAACTAAAATAAACTAAGCAAACAACTAGAACAGGAATAGAATCACAGAAATGGAGATCACTGGAGGGTTATCAGCTGGGAGGGGAAGGGAGGAGAATGGCAAAAAAGGTACAGAGAGTAAGAAGCATAACTGGTATGTACAAAACAGACAGGTTAAGGATAGTATAGGAAATGGAGAATCCAAAGAAATTATATGTACAACCCATGGACATGAACTAAGTGGGGGGATGTGGGTGGGAGGGTGTTCAGGGTAGAGGGAATAAAGGGAGGAAAATGGAAAAACTGTAATAGCATAATCAGTAACATATATTTAAAAATAAAATAAGTACAAATTGTCAGTTACAAAATAGTCACAGGATGTAAAATACAGCATAGGGCGTATAGCCAGTAATATTGTATTAACTATGTAAGGTGTCAGATGGGCACTTGAAATATCAGAGGGATCACTTCATTTGATCATCTAAAAACTGCTGTACATCTGAAGCAAACATAAAATAATATTGAATGTCAACTGTAATTGAAAAATAAAGGATTACTGGGTTGTTCAGAAAAAAAATTAAACTATTACAGAATTCCCTCTACTATTCAGCAAGATCTTTAGGTACAGGGAATTCAGAAGTGTTCTCAGAATTTTTCCTCTCTCTTTAGTTTTTCTGCAAACAGAACCAAATCATACATTTGATTAACTGATTCACTTCTATTATAAGATGTAGAATAATCTGCTGGCTTCTGATACAGGTAAAACCCTCCTTTTCCTTTTCCATTTTATATATAAAATAAGAACCTCTCTTTTGAATCCAGTCTATAAAAACTAGAAGAGTATACTAAAACTGAGACTTCAGTCTCTAGTTTAGAGGTTGATCTCCAAGACTCTTCTGTAACTTTTGCTTCATGGAACAAAACTACTGATATCATTTTAGTTATAAAAAAAAGTCACAGGCTAACTTCCTTTGCAACTGGCAAGTATGTGACCATTTAGCTTTCACAAAACCTAGCCATTTATGAGTTTTATGGCCAACTCTTCCCTTGTGCTCTTATTCTTGAGAGAGAATTTTTCTAAGCAGAACTATTCAACAAAAGAGGCTATGACAAGTTGAAAATAAATTCCTCTAAATATGTTTCTCTCCTTTACATCTGAATAGTAGTTTCCTCATGTATTTCTGAATCCTTGGTTTCTTCTGTTCTGGTGCTTTGCGAAAGAAGCTAAAACTTAAAATCTTCTAATAGGTTTTGATTTTGGTCAGTGCTAATGAACTACCTATAAAATTCCCCCAATTTCATTGCACTCTCCTTGTGTCCTGAGATTTTTTTCTTTTACATTGGCAGCATGGCATCCTCCTATGCCCACTAATGCCATCCAATTTATAAAATATGCAAACTAAAAGCACTATTTGTCATAACTTATTCTTTTCAGCTCTACCAAGATCCTTACTTTCTAAAAGAAAATGAAATTCAATCATTTTATTGTTTTATGCTTTGACCATAAACATAAAAGCAGTTGAAAAGTTTTTCAGGTATTTCTCACATGTGTTAATTAGATGCTGATTGCTCTGGAACCATGCTATAGAATTCTCTATTTATTTGAGTTGAGTATATACTAATCTAAATCTTATGCTCTTTCAAATTCAACAGTTTTCTGGGTTTCAGTTTTGAAATTGTGTGGTTGCCTTATAGTTTAGCTTAGATGTTAACCCTCTATTATTTTAATTTAAATGAAATATGTCTGTTTCAGATATACCCTATGCATCTAAAAGATGCCTTCTAGTTGTTAAAGCAGAATAATCCAGAACCTATGATACTGGCTTGTTTGACTTCTTCAGTGTATTCACAAGAAAGTAAGTGATTGGGAGGGTAAAGACTTTGCTATCTATGATACCTTGTAGAAGTAATGAAAAGAAACATTTTTTGAAGAGCACCAGAAAAAAAATTCCATTCAATCCAGAGACGCAAATCTTATCATAAACCACTTCTAAAGGTACAAAATTTATAGCACCCATTAAACTTTACTTCAGCTAGGGGTCCTGAAGTTCAAAATTCCAAGGTACAATCAAATCCTAACTACAGATTATACAATATATGGCATGAAAAAAGTTCCTGTGAATTGATTTGCTAAAAATTTGAAGGAAGTTCCTTTCCTAAAGTAAGTCTTTATTTGTTAAACATTGATTATCCACTCTACAAGCCTTGACTTTCCTCACATTCAGTCTCTCAATCTTGGCACTACTGATGTTTGGGATGAGTAATTCTTTGTTTTGAGGGGTTATTCTATGTATTTGTAGGATGTTAGCAGCAATTCCAGCCTCTAGCCATTAGATGCCAGTAGCTTCTCCCAGGTGTGACAATCAAAAATTTCTCCAGACATTGCCCATGTCCACTGGGAGATAAAATAGACCTGGCTTCAAAACAACTTCACTAAATCAAAATCCATATATCTCAGGTAAGATCTGGGGATTAGCTAAAGCTGTATGGTACCTTCCAAAGCTGCTGTCCAAGTGCTGTAGAACCAAACTTAATTAGAAAAAAAATACTTCTAGGCAGTGTGAACATTTTAATGATGTTAATTCTTCCTATCCATGAAAATAGTATATGCTTCCACTTATTTGTATCTTGCTCCATTTCTTTCTTCAGTGCCCTAAAATTCTCTTGAACACAGCTCTTTTACACACTTGGTTAGGTTTATTCCTAGTTTTAATTCTTTTTGTAGCAATTGTGAATGGGATTGTTTTCTTAATTTCCCTTTCTGTTAGTTTCTTATTGGCATATAAAAATGCAACTGATTTATGGGTATTACTTTTGTATCCTGCTACTTTGCTGAATTTATCAGTTCTAGTAGTTTCTTGGTGGAATTTTTGGAGTTCTCTATGTACATTATCATGTCATCTGCAAATAAAGGCAGTTTTTATTTCTTCCTTTCCAATTTGGATGTCTTTTATTTCTTCTTGTCTGACTGCTGTAGCTAGAACTTTCAGTACTATGTTGAATAAGAGAGGTGAAAGTGGATATCCCGATCTTGTTCCCAGTCTTAAGGGGAACATTTATAGTTTTTACCAATTGAGTATGATGCTGGTACTGGGTTTGTCAAATATTGCCTTTATTATATTTAGGTATGTTCTCTCTAATCCCACTTTGCTGAGAGTTGTTTTTTTTTTTAACATAAATGGGTGCTGGATTTTATCACATGCTTTTTCTGCATCTATTTATATCATCATGTGTTTCAGTGCAATTCCTATCAAGATTCTAATGAGGTATTTCACAGAAGTAGAACAAACATTTCAAAAATATAGATAGAAACACAAAAGGCCCTGCATAGCAACAGCTTGCTAAAAGAAGAACAAAGCTGGAAGAATCATCCTGCCTAATATCAAGCTATATAATAAAGCCATAGTAATAAAAACAGCATGGTACTGGCATAAAAACAAACACATTAGTTCAATGGAACAGAATAGAGAGCCCAGAAACAAATCCACACTTTTACAGTCAATTAATATTTGACAGAGGAAGCAAACACATTCAATGGGCTAAAGATAGTTTATTTAATAAATGGCATTGGGAAAATTGGACAGATATATGCAGAAAAATGAAACTAGACAACTTTCTTACAGCACACACAAGAATAAGTTAAAAATCTATCAGAGACATAAATGTTAGAGCCCAAAACATAAAAATGATAGAAGAAAACATAGGCAGCAAAATCTTGGACATTGCTTGTAGAAAATATTTTTTGGATGTAACTCCCCAGGCAAGGGAAACAAAAGAAAAAATAAACAAATGGGACTACATCAGACTAAAAAGTTTTGCACAGCAAAGCAAACCATCAACAGAATAAAAACACAACCCACAGAATGGGAGAACATATTTGCCAATATATCTGATAAAGGGTTAATATCCAAAACTTATAAAGAACTTACAAAACTCAACACCAAAAAAGCAAACAACCCAATTAAAAAATGTGAAAAACGCCTGAATAGACACTTCTCCAAAAAGGACATACAGATGGCTAATAGACATGAAAAAATGCTTGATATCACTAATCATCCAAGAAATGCAAATTAAAGCCACAGTCATCCCACACTGGTCAGAATGGCTATTGTCAATAAATCAACAAACCACAAGTGCTGGTGAGGATGTGGAGAAAAGAGAACCATCATGTACTGTTGGTTGGAATGCAAATTGGTGCCGCCACTGTGGAAAACGATATGTAGGTACATCAAAAAATTAAAAATGGACCTGCCTCCTGACCCAGTGAACCCACTTCTGGAATATATCTGAAGGAACCCAAAATACTAATTTGGAAGAACATAAGCACCCCTATGTTCACTGTAGCATTATTTACAATCACCAAGATATGGAAACAGCCCAAATGTCCATCAGCAAATGAACAGACAAAACAAATATGAAATATTTATACAATGGAATACTACTCAGCCATAAAAAAGAAGAAAAATTTTACCCCTTGCAACAGTATGGATGGAGCTGGAGAACATTATGCTAAGTGAAGTAAGCCAGTCAGAGAAAGACAAGGCTATATGATTTCACTCATATGTGAAATCTAATGAACAAACTGAACTAACAAGGAAAATGGGCACAGACTCGTAGATGGAGAGTAGGATGACAGCTAGGGGGAGTAGTAAAGGGAGGAGGGATTGAACAAAAAAGAAAAAGGACTCATGGACAACAGTGTGATGATTGCTGGGGGGAGGGAAGTATGAGAAAACTAAATGCTAATGGAAAAAAATAAAGATTAAATTTTTAAAAAGGAAAAAAAGAAAAAATACTGCTGGTCAAGCATAGTTATTTCTAGATTTTGAAATATTTATTTGTATTAATAGTAATATTAATAGATCATTATATTTGAATTAATGAATTATGAATAATTATTCTATTCATGCTAGACATACTTCTGTTAGATGGGCTACTTCCCTCTCTTCACTTTTATTATTAAGTAAAACAGAGCCAGAGATGGAGGAAGTTAATGATAGAAATTTTAAGTAATCTGGTTCATTTTTTAAAAATCACTTACATTTCAAAAGATACAAGGTATATTTACTATTTGTTTTCTTTGCATCTAGGCACTATTAAATATATGATAACAATTAATTGGAAAAGTTGTAGGAAAATGAAAATATTTAGATTATTTCAGATATATACTTTGGCATTTATATAAAATTGTTTAGTGGGTTTAAGCATTAGAACACTAAGTTAAGAGGCTTACTACTATAGCTCAAACATTATTCTTTTGAGTATGTGATTCACAGAAAATGATACAGTATACTGTCTTCTTTTCCCTTTCATTGCAAATTCTTAGGACATTGTTCTAAAAATTAAAAACTAAAAGATGACTTTCATAATACACCCTTCTTCCTTTGATAATCTTATACAATTGGAACCATGACCTTAAGACCTATTTTCATTCATCAACTGTATGACCAAGTAAATACACATTGTTTATAATTTTAAAAAAATCATGCTATCAAATTATTATGTCTGATAATCAAATAAAAGTATCCATAATTTCTAAACAGATAGTAAGGCTCTTACCTACAAGGAACATTTGGATCAGCATTTCTTGAAAGTAGTAGTTCTACACACTTCACGATCTGTTCCTCTGAGCCACGAGCTGAACACGTGGTTATCAAAATAGTTTGTTTATCTATAGTCAATAAAAAAAATGAGAAACCCTCTCCGTCAGTAAGTATATCTAACTGACTCCTTTTACCATTCAAAAGATAATAAAAATTACTGCACTCTTAAAGTTCTACAACCTATTCCCAATTCTCTTTATCTTAGTAGACCACTTAATATCTTCCTTCATCAAAAAATGAGATTAGGGATGCACTGCTTTAATCTCTAAATTGTATCTATAATCCACTTCTTAACTTCCTTTCCCTATTCCTATTTCTTTTTTTTAAAGATTTTATTTATTTATTTTTAGAGAGAGGGGAAGGGAAGGAGAAAGTGAAGGAGAGAAATATCAATGTGTGGTTGCCTCTCACACGCCCCTATCCGGGGACCTGGCCCGCAGCCCAGGCATATGCCCTGGCTTGGAATTTAACTGGTGACTCTTTGGTTCACAGGCCTGCACTTAATTCACTGAGCTACACCAGCCAGGGCCCTATTCCTATTTTAAAGCCAAAGAGGGTAGGTTTGAGGGTGGGGGTAGGTTTGAGGGTAGGTAGGTTTCAGGGTAGGAAGCAGGGATGGGTGGGGTTGGGGGGCACGGTGTGGTAAAAATAGAGATAACTATACTTGAATAATAAAAAAAAGGGATACCTCAGCCAGCTTTGAAAATCTTATATATGACAGTAAAGTGTGGAATTAAAAAAACGACATTTTAAACAGCAGAGAGAAGTAACAAATATGTTTTTCAATAAAATCTGAATTTTCACATACACAAAAAAGAGAATAGGAAAGTAGGTAAGAGCATGGATTATGTGTAGAGATATTGCCCAGAGTTGAACACTTTTTGGTTAATTAAAATCTGCCTTGCTGCATCATGTTGAAAAACAATGACTGATATTCTCTGATCTCATCCCTACTTCCCACTCATTAGACAGCTCACTGAAATCTGGCTGATGCCCCAACTGTCCTACTGGAAATGAGGTTCTCCCTCCTCTTCTCCTTGATCTCTCTGAGCTCACCCGATTTACTAAATACTTCTTCCCTTGGTTCCTACGATATCAGCAGAGATCAAGGCAGATTTAAAACCCAAAACACGTCTTAAGTAAAAATTGGGAAATTCAAAATAGGTCATGGTTTTACATTAGTGGTTCAATATTGACCAAGATAAAGATACAGACTCTAGTCTCAGTTCTGCCACCAATAAACTGTGATTACAGTGATATCTTGATATTTCCGTAGACCTAATCTATAGATAGGAGCTAATATCTCACCTCTGCATGATGAAGCTGTTGTTGAATACATAAGAGAATTTATGTGAACATTCTATGAAAAATATAAAACTCTTTCTAACTGTAAGTTATTCCTCTGATTACAAGAAGAAGAAAATGATTCTATTTTGAGCAGAATATTTTATATAGTTTCAAAAATCTCATTCCTAAATTTAGCTTTCATGGGTAATATTTTAAAATAATGCAATAAAAAGAAAAATTCATCACAGCATCTGGTTAAACATAAAACTGTTAAGATGGGAATTTATACAAAATATATAGAAAACTAAATATAACTGGTTTTACAAATATCTAATATTGGTACATACTTAATTGAAAATTAATTTGAAAATAAAACCTATACCTGAATTATGAAATGAATTTAATTGCTCATTTGAAACACATTAAAAACAAAAATCAGTTTTTCAATATAATAATTAAACTGAACTTGTGCATATACTTTTATTTTTCAAAAGCTTTCAAAGAAGTACTGAGTAGTACTGATTTCTTAGTAGAAATCATTTAATAACCAAGAAAGAAATGTATGGATTTAATAAACTATCTTTGAAACCACTTTAGAATAAGTTAGAGTTAAGTTTTAAATTTCAAGCACTGATTTTCAAGTAATTTTCCACAAAATTATCAGCTTTTCAGTATTTTCTTTCAATGCATTTTTCCTTTGTAAAAATAACCCAAATCCTTTAGCATGGAAGTTAAAGATATGTAATTACACAACCAGTTATAAAAATAATATAAATGGAATCTACCTCTTTGGGAAGGAAGTTTTTCAAAATTTCTGTGGCTTCTAATTTGATTTTGTATGTTATTCACCTAATATAACCATAAAAAGAGGCTTTTAAAACTGCTTTAATTTTCTTTCACTTTGCGTAAAGCTGCTTGGGAATCAATGAAATCACAGTAAACATAATCAGTTGCATTATCTCAAACACCTTACCCTTACTATTTTTTCATGGACAAAGTTTTATTTTAAAGTAAATATATGAAAACAGAGCATGAAAAGTGTATATTACCACCCCTTAACACAATATGATTAGGCTTCTAAGCAAGGAAGTATACAAAGTAAATTTTCATGTATGTTAAATACTCAAAACATCTTACCCTTATCAAAGTTTGCATTAGCACCTCTGTCCAAAAGGACCCGAACCAGCTCTACATTGGAAACGCTAGCAGCATACATAAGGGGAGTCCATCCATACCGAAAGCTTGAATCTACACTAATGCCTGTCAAAATAAAAACAAGCTTTTAAAAGCCTCCACCATACACACACACACACACACACACACACACACACACACACACAGTCACCTTAATATGCTTTAAGTACTGGGCATGTGACATGACCATGTATACTTTATAATAGGAAGGAATTTTGTGGTAATAATGTCTTTCAAAAAAGCAAAATGATTAAATCTAGACTTCAATAATTTAGCTAACTTCATTTTCACTTGTAGGTGCTATGTTCCAAGAGACCTTATCTGACAAATGTTTTATCATATATTATATAAAATTGCTATACACATATTATAACAAGTTTACATGCTATCATTATCTCTCTAGGGGAGTTCGTAAAGGTTTCATAGAGGTAAATTGTCTTTTTAATTAGAATAGTATACATTTCTGCCCTGACCAGTGTGGCTCAGTTGGTTGGGCATCATACCACAAAACAAAAGGTGGCCAGTTCGACCCTGGTCAGGGCACATGCCTAAGTTTCAGGTTCAGTCCCCAGTAGGGGCACATACTGTAGGCAACCAGTCAATGTTTCTCTTTCACATCGGTGTTTCTCTCCCTCTCTTTCTCCCTCCCTTCCCCTCTTTCTAAAACAAATAAAGAAAGAATATAATACATTTTTAAGATGGTAAGCACCATGTATATTCTTAAAATTTCCTTAACTTCCTTTCTAACACAAAATTTATCCATGGGGACCTTGCCAAATATGAGGCTAACAAGGTAGGTTAAGGTTAGATTATAAAAGCTCTATTAAGAAATGTTAACTGTATATGGGATCCCGGAATTGACACTATTATATCTGTATTATGAAGACAACAGAGGTACCACCATTAAGAGTGAACAGAAGGCAGGAAGAGTAGTTAGTTACGAGACTAGAATCCTATGTAAAAGTCACAGCTAAGGCAGTGAGGAGAAAGAGGATGTAATACACAAGAACATTTCAAAGGTGGGATCATCAGAATTTAAAATAACTTCGAAGAGGAGAAGTGACAGAAAAGAACAAGTCAAAGCGACCATCATGTTCAGCCCTAAACAAATGAATGACAAGCAGTGCACTAGAACAAGGAAAGGCCTAGATGATAATCAGGCCTGAGGAGCAGGGCGAAGTTTTAAAGCCACTATCCAGAATGGAACAGAAAGGAATAGATAAAAACTAGAAAGAACAAGAACCAGCTGAGGCAGCTAACCTTAACATCCTCAAGCCATTAGTGGTAAAAACCCTTGGAGTCACCTAATTTTATCCCAGATCACTGACTGATGTGATCATACTAGAAAAGAAAAAAAATGGTTGAACTGAGCTAGGTTTGGATGTAGGACTGGGGAGGAGCGTAGATGTGATACAAGAACAAAGATACAAAGAGATAGTGAATGCAATCTATTAAAAATTAAGTAAGGTATTTTCTATAAAGAGATCAGGATTTAAGTAGCAATCTTTCTCTTCAAGCTCATAAATATTTGCTAATATTAAGAATAAAAATAGAGTGTTTTTCTGTTTCAAAGAAACAACACCTGTATGTGAAAACCACTGAATATAAGCCTGCCTGCCTTTAACACCTTTTAATTTACAGTTTTATAGTCTCTGGCTATCAAGGGTTCCATCCACACAGAGGAAGAGAATACCTACACTAAGTTGCTGAAATGTTACTCCCAACTGTCTAACTTTAATTGACATAAGATGATAATTACTGGGAGAAAACAACATAAAACCTTCTTAGTACATACATACACTGTTGGTGCAACCTGTCTTCTCTAACAAATTTTTCTCTTTAAATGGCTACAACTGAAAGCGTACAAATAAGATGAGACAAACAACTTTTTCTCATTATTGTTTCTTTAATGACATTACTGCTCAAACCACAAAAAGAAGGAAACAATGTAAAAAAAAAGATAAGCAAATACAGCATGTTAGTATAAAAACTCTTAATCATCATCTCTATTATTTAAAAAGGCATCTATTATACTCTGGACATAGTCTGCTTTATATAATTTTTAATCATCAACTGAGGAGATATTTACTGAATTTAGAGAGAGATGAAGGAGGGAGGAGAAAGAAAGACACTGGTGTGAGAAACACCAACTAGTTGGTTTCTGTACACCCCCAACCAGGGACTGAACCTGCAACCTAGATATGTGCCCTGACCAGAGATCAACTATAACCTTTTGGCACACAGCACAGTACTCCAAACAACTAAGCCACTGGGCCAGAAGGCATAGTATTAAAACTTGAAATTTAAGAAGATTGACACAATAGATATATTGACTTGGCCAAAAAAATGTGTTCAGATTTTTTCCATGAAAGACACGTTTTTCATTTTCACCAATAACTTTATTGATTTGGATATTTTAAGTATGTTGGTTATCTCCCCCACAGTCTAATGTTGATTGTCCTCAATTAATGTCTTGATTTGATCGCTATCAACTTCAACTGGTCTACCCGACCATGGAGCATTGTCCAGTGAGAAATCTCCAGCATGAAACTTCGCAAACCACTTTTGCCATGCTCGATAGGTCACAGCACCATCTCCATACACTGCACAAATCTTTTTTTTGCATTTTAGTTGTGTGTTTACCTTTCTTGATATAATAAAGCATAACATGCTGAAAATGTTGCATATTTTCTTCCACCTTCAGTATTAAAATGGCTACACAATAATTTACCAATTTTAAGTTTTTTAAATGCATGCTGATATAACAGCTGTCACAATACAATCTAACAAAATTGTTTTAAATGAAGTTAAAGACAACTAAGAGCTACTAGAATAGTTTTAAAGAAAAAAATTTTTTTTGACCAGCCTAATGTATTTTTAAATAGTTTTAAACATGTGTGTATTGATTTGAGAGAGGAGAGGAAGGGGAGGAGGGGGTGATAAAGAAAAAGCGGAACACTGATGTGAGAGAGAACCATCAGTTGGTTGCCTCCACGGATCCAATGTCAACCTAGACATGTGCCCTGACCAGCAATCAAACCCCCAGTCTTTCAGTGCATGGGACAATGCTTCAACTAAGCCACACCAGGCAGGGCAACACAATAAATTTATGTAACTCAAAAACACTCAAAATAACACCCTATTGTTTGGGGATATATATATGTAAAGTAAAGATCTAAAGGTATGCAAAGGAAAGATAAATACAAACTATAGGTAAGTGGTTATCTCCAGGGGGAAGAAGAGATATCTCCATACCTTTCTGAATGTCTGAAATACTTAATAATTTAAAAAGAACTGAAAATAGTACATAGCAGAATAACAAAAACTGGGACATGACTGACTGAACTGTTAAAAGTGGAGTGGGTGACTCAAAGGAAGCTTTCATTTTTTTAATTAAACGTCTCAATTGGTGCAGAAATATGTATTAACAGGAATGACTTTGAATGGCAATATTTAAAAATATTTCAAGAAGTGTTAAGTAATGACATATGGAAGGAAACCAGGAAACACTAAAACAGGAATAACTTGTGAGAGACTTCAGGGGAATGGGGGTGAAAGGTATCTTTCTATTTATAATTACATAATATTATTGACTTTTTAAAATAAATTTCTGAAAATTTTGTAATTAAACAATTATAAAAAGTTGACTAAATTCTTACTTTACCAGTAGGCTCTTTTCAAGCCCTCAGCCTTCAGGAACCTCCTTCACCTTGTTGCACCTAGTCCCACTACTCCTACGGCAACTTTCTTTCCTAAACAAATTTCTGCCTATTCCATCACATTCAACACTAAGCACACTCCTGCATGTGTTTATATTAGGCTTTAAGCCTCTATTATTCAATTTTATCCAATTTCATTCTTTAATTACAAACTCAACTTCCACTGTCCACAGTCATACAGATTCTTCTTTTGTTGAACCACTAATATTTACATAATGCCTATATGGTCTAAGAACTTTATTAATGTATTTTCTCATTTTAGTCCCCGCCTAAATACCTTTGATATAATGCAACCCATTTAAAAATGGGGGAAATTGAAGCTTTAGTAATTGGTCAGGATTACAGAGCCATCTATGGCAGGACTAGTACGCAAACCCAAAACTATGCTGTTTCTAAAATGATTTACTTTCTGCTTAACCATGAAGCATCTCTAGCATAAAAGACAAACATTTTTCTATATACAATATCATTTAACTATTTTATATGTGTATATTTTGTATCTATAAGTAGATGGCAAACAACTGTTATTCATTTGGATAATTTCAAACATTATCATCAACAATGTTACCTTGACATTTCTATGTCAAGGTAATTTTTAAAAGTAACATATTTAATTTGATCCACAGAAAAAATGTTGTGGGACCCAGGCCAGAATTAAGATACTTTACATGAAGAAACTGAGGTTCTGCAAGTTTAAATGACTTTTCCAGGGAACCACACTGACTAGCCAAGGGATCACATACCCAGGTATTCTCATTCCAAACTCAGGCCTTATTTTACACACACACATACACACACACCCAGCACAGGAAAAGAACGTAACTGAAATGTACATAACTAGAGTAAATATTTGAGAAACATATAATAGACCAACACAATGCTGAGAAAAATGAGTAAGAATTATCATAGTGGAATACGATTAGTCAGAATAAGGCTTTTGAAAACGTGGACGAACTATGGAAGGTAATAGGGCGCATTCCAAATTAAAGAAAGAAAAGGCAAAGAGAACTCAGTCAAGAAAGACACGTAAGGCACTACCTATACTAACACTCACTGTGATTCCATTAGGACGGCAACTCAAAACTTTTAAAATTAGAAACAGTTGTTAACTTGGACAATTGGGTTGGGTTGAAACTATCCCTTATTTCTCACCAGAATTTAGGAGCTCTTGGACCAGTGAAATATCTCCTGTGGTCAATGCTTTCTTAAATGTTTCATTCTTTTCTTCAGTGGGTAACAGTCCTTGTAACTTCTAAAAAAGCAGAAAGTTTTTAAAAATCGTTGTACATATTTTCATTTCCACTTCAGCAGTAAACAACTTTTGGTCTTAGGTAATTTTTTTTTTTTTTTTTTTGACGGAGATGGATTGGGCAACATACAAATTTCGTAAAGAATTCATGTCTAAAACGATCTTTAAGAGGAAACAGGTAAGGACGGGCCCAAACCAAGTGAAGAACTACTACACTAACAACTTAAAGAAGTTCTGTCGATGTAAAGCACAGTAAGGAAGGACGAAAACTTTGCGGGTTTGTTTGAAATCCAAAAGCCTGTATTTCCACTGGCAAAACGAGTTAGGGGAAGGAGTGAGGAAGAAGTTTCACGAAGCCGGGCCTTTGACAGCCAGGAGGGAGATTGGGGCGCGTGAAGAAAAAACCTCCTCTGCTACCTGAGGTGCCCGATCGAGATACCCAATCTCCCAGCCATCGTCGTCACTCTCGCTACTCTCGCCTCCACCTGCCACTGCTAGGCCACGTAGCCTGCTTGCCGCCATCACCGCCGGCTTCTCCCTACCCACAGAGCAACACGCGCCCACCCCTCCCCCTGCGCCTGCGCCTGCGCATTGGGGCTGCACCGAGGGTGGCGCGGGAAGGCGCAACGTGCAGGCTGGAGTGTTGGGTCGCCAGGTGCTGGCGCGTGGGGCGGCGCCGCGGCCCTTTCTGATCCCTCCCCACAGCCCAGTGTCTGTAGGAGATGGAGACCTGCACGTTTGGCAAAGCTGGTGGAACTGACAGGCTATGTGTCTCATGGAGTTCTTGCTCTTTAAGGATTGCCTCACTTGAACCAGGAGCAAAATTGGGACTTTCTGCCAACTGAGACAAAGCTTTTCCTCCATTTCCTTTAACTGCCCTCCAACCCCTACAAAATCGACTGTCAAACGGGTACCCTGCCACGTGAAAGGGACTACTGAATCCCTAAGGAGCACCACCCATATATTCAAGAAGGCATCAGACAAATGGGACGGAGCTCACAAAGGAGCCAGAAGAATTCTTCCTTTAAATTTCACGTCATCTCAGATGTCGAAGATTCAGAAACTTAAGAGCATCTAAACACTTTCCCAGCTGGATTGGGTGGGTGCACTAGAAGAAAAATCAGTCAAGAAAAGGAAGGGGAGAAAGTGGAGCAAAAGAGCTGGGAAGAAGAAATTACTTAAATGTTCAGAGAGCAAGTAATACAAACAACTCCAGGTGAAAGCAGCCCGAATTCACTTTTCTGCATCTGATGTCTATGTAAAATGTTGGTGATTCAGTGATTATCTTTGCCACCAACGAACTGTAGATCCATCAAGGAATAGTGAACATTTATATCTCACAAGCTGATTTAAAAAGAATGTAGCCATGCTCCATTCTTTGAAAGTTTTTCAATACTTTTTTTTTTCTTAAGGAATGTCTCATATAAAAGTTTGTAGTTATTTACTTCAGAGATTTTCACAGGTAACTATTTTTAGGTAGTTTGGTTATGTTGGGGCCATGCATGTCTTTCTAAATGCATTTATTCAATAAATGTTATGGATCATCTCCCCGATTAGTGTGGCTCAGTGCGTTGGGTGTTATCACACAAACCGAAAGGTCACTGGTCTGATTCCCAGTCAGGACACATGCCTGGGTTGTAGGCCAGGTCCCCTGGTTAGGGGTATGTGAGGGTAAACCCATGGATGTTACTCTGGCACATTGATGTTTTTCTCTCTCCCTCCCCTCCTCTGTAAAAATAAGTAAATGAAATAATTTTACAAATGTTATGGATCATTGAACACAGCCAAGCACAACTAGGTTTG
Source organism: Tonatia bakeri (assembly GCA_004024845.1). Lineage (NCBI taxonomy): Eukaryota > Metazoa > Chordata > Mammalia > Chiroptera > Phyllostomidae > Tonatia > Tonatia bakeri. The sequence goes on from PVIA01005228.1 coordinate 71,899, forward strand.
GGGAGACAACCTCAAAGACAAACCAAGCTGCCTCATGGAGCTCAACATTTTAATGAAGAGAGACAAACAAGTAAACAAACAAGACTATTGCAGATCATAGATAACTGGAAGGAAATAAGCAAGTGCTCGGTGTCTTTTTTTTTTTCTACATCATGTCCTGAGGATATGTTCATTGATTTTTGAGAGCGAGCGAGAGAGAAACATTGATGTCAGAGAACACTGATCAGTTGCCTTTACCATACCTTCCGTCTGGGAACTGAACCAGCAACCTAAGCATGTGCCCTTGAGGCAGGAGATAGGCAGGAAGGAAACTCCATAGGCCCGGTAGGGCTAAGATAAAAGACATCCATACATGACAAAGACCCCCTAAGACCAGTTGTTCCTGTTTTCTGGAATAACTCTGAATATGGTGGCTTAAAGAATGTGCCTGCACACTACCCCTGATTCATTATAATAGCATTATAATGAATTAACATTGTGGGACTCCCTTCTCCAGTAGCCAATCAAAAAAATCATGGGAAACCACACATGGGCAGTAGCTTTGAAATGTAACTCCTTGTACATGCGCAATAGAAGCCCAAGACTAGCCAGGAAGCTTCTACCCTATAAGAATGAAATCCCTCCAGTCCAGGGCAGCAATCTCTGCTCAGAGTTGGCCCGCTCCCACGTTCTGTGGAGTGTACTATCGCTTAATAAATCTTCCCTCTTTCTCTATGCTATAAACTCTGTGTGTTTGGTTCAATTCTTTGTCCTCAATCACTAAGAACCTGGTTACCTGTGCACACCTGTGACACCCTGACCTAGAATCCAACCCTCAGCTCCTTGGTCTATGGAACAGTGTTCCAACCAACTGAGCCACAGTGGCCAGGGCTAAACTTTTTTTTTTTTTTGCATTTTAATTATGATGTGTCTTGGTGTGGGCCTCTTTGGGTTCACCTTGTATAAGACTGTCTGCACTTCCTGGACTTATAGGTTTGTTTCCTTCAACAGGTTAGTGAAGTTTCAGTCATTATTTTTTTTCAAATAGGTTTTCAATCCCTTGCTGTCTTTCTTCTCCTTCTAGCACCCCCATAATGCAAATATTGATATGATTCAAGTTTTCCTAGAAGCTCCTTAAACCATCCTCATTTTTTAAATTCTTTTTTTTCTTTTTTTATCTTAATAAATACAAATTTAATATTTTACAGCTTAGGAGACCCGATATCCTGAAGTCAAGGTGTCAGCAGGGCCAATTCCTTCTGGAGGGCCTGGGAGAGAATCTGCTTTCCTCTTCTCTTTTTTAAAAGTATATTTTATTGGTCATGCTATTGCAGTTGTCCCATTTTCCCCCTTTATCCCCCTTTTCCAGTGCCCACCTTCTTTCCAGCAATCCACCCACTTAGTTCATGTCCATGGGTCGTACGTGTAAGTTCTCTGGGTTCTCCATTTCCTATACTGTTCTTAACATCTCCCTATTTTGTTCCTCCAATTATGCTTCTTAATCCTTGCACCCATTCTCCTTCTTCTCCCTCCCAGCTGATAATCCTCCAGATGATCTCCATACCTGTGATTCTGTTCCTGTTCTTGTTGTTTGCATAGTTTTTTTTATTCAGTTGATAGTTGTGAATTTGTTGCCTTTTTAATTTTCATGGTTTTGATCTTCTTTTTCTTAAATAAATCCCATTAACATTTCATGCAATAAAGGCTTCGTGATGATGAACTCCTTTAGCTTTATCTTGTTTGGGAAGCACTTTATCTGCTCTTCCATTCTAAATGATAGCTTTGCTGGGTAGAGTAATCTTGGTTGTAGGTCCTTGCTTTTCATCAATCTGAATACTTCTTGCCAGTCCCTTCTAGTCTGTGAAATTTATTTTGGGAAATCAGCTGACAGTCTTATGGGAACTCCTTTGTAGGTAACTCTCTGTTTTTTTCTTGCCGTTTTTAAGACTCTCACTTTATCTTTAACCTTTGGCATTTTAGTTATGATGTGTCTTAGTGTGGTCTTCTTTGTGTCCATCTTGTTTGGGACTCTGTGTGCCTCCTGGACTTGTATATCTGCTTCCTTTGCCAGATTAGGGAAATTTTCTTTCATTATTTTTTCCAATAAGTTTTCAATTTCTTGCGCTTCCTCTTCTTCTGGGACCCCTATGATTCAGATGTTGGTATGTTAAAGTTATCCTAGAGGTTCCTAAGTCTCTCCTCAGCTTTTTGAATTCTTGTTTATTCTTTCTGTTCTGGTTAAATGTTTATTTCTTCCTTATGTTCCAAGTCATTGATTTGAACCCTGGCATTCTTCCCTTTACTGTTGGTTCCATGTAGATTTTTCTTTATCTCACGTAGTGTAACCAATGAAGGTTACACTTGCTTTTTGTTTTTGCCGTACTCAGTGAGTTCTCTGAATGTCCTGATCAGCAGTGTTTTGAACTCTGCATCTGATAGGTTGACTATCTCTGTTTCATTTAGTTCTTTTTCTGAGGTTCTGTTCTGTTCTTTCATTTGGGCCATATTTCTTTGTCTTCTCTATTTGGGAGCTTCCCTTTGTTTGTTTCTGTGTAGTAGGTAGTGCTGCTTTGACTCCCTACTTAGTGCACCTGTTAAGTTTTATGGGGCAGAGCCTTAGTATTCACCAGGGTGGGGCGATGCACTTCACCACTTTGTGGCTCTGTGTATGGGGAGGGCTTGGAGAGGACACAGTGCTGCTTCCTGGCTTATGGAAGTTTGACCAGCACTCACCCTATTTACAGTCACTTCACCCACTTCCTGTATACAACTTGTACCCTTCCAACTGTTACCTTGTCGGTAAAACCCAGAGTGGGTGGGTTTGTGTACATTCTAAGTCTGTGCAGGCCCTCTAAGCAATGAAAATCTGGCAGTTTCTTCTACCACCCCAACTCCTGCCAGAATGGTTTTTATATCCAGAGGTAATAGAGATTTATTTTCCTGGTGCTGGCATCCTGGGTTGTGTGGTCTGGTCTGGGCTGGGATTGCTTGCTCCCAAGGTATTCCTCCTGATCTTTATGCATCACACATGACTGTGGGACTGTCCATTCCACCTCTGCCACCACTGCTGCCTCTCCATGCCACACTGCATCTCCACCCATCTCTGTGACTCTGACACCTTCTACCAATCGGGATAAATGTGGCTTCTTTAAATCCTTGGTTGCTGGATTTCCATACAGCTCAATTTTCTGACAGTTCTGGGTGTTTCTTGTTTTAAGATCTGGTTGTAATTCCTTTTATGGTTGTGTGGGGAGGTGAAGCATATTTGTCTATGTCTCCACCTTGGCTGGAAGTCTCTTTTTCTCTTCTGATTAGGTGTTTTTGCTTCCTTATCTTATAAATCACTGATTTGATCCTCTGCTTCATCTATTCTACTGTTGATTTCCTGTAATGTATTCTTCATTTATTTTAATGTATTCTTTATTTCTTGCTATTTCTTTTTTGTTTTTATCTCCATTTTTATATTTCCTATCTCTTTGTTGAAGTTATTATTAAGTTCATATATTCTTCTAATTCACTAAGCATTCTTATGACTATTGTTTTGAATTCTTCATCTGGTAAAGTGCTTGTCTCCATTTTGTTTATATTTCTTTTGAGTTTTGTTCTATTCTAGTATTTGGGATATGTTTCTTTGTCTCATTTTGGCTACCTCCCTGTGCATGTTTCTATGTATTAGGTAGAGCTGCTATATCTTCTATTCTTGATATAGTGGCCATATGTAGTAGGTGTCCTGTGGCAAATGCAGCTTCCCTTGTCATGTAAACTAGGTGCTTCAGTTGCACACCCTCGATGTAGACACTGGCCCGCGTAGCATCCACGGCGTCATGGATGAGACATGAGACATTCACACAGACTACCGAATCCTGTGTGGAGGAAAAGGGACGGCCCGGCTACCCTCTCAAGGGGAGGGTGCCTCGGAGCGGCCTGGCCACTCTCTCAAGGGAGAGCGCCCCAATCCTTCCTTTCACAGGGTTTTAATTGGCTTTCAATTTGCACAGGAATACAAGTAAAGTTCATCAATCACTGTCAGGCAGTAAGAACCAAACAACAGATAATGTTCAAAGAACTGAAAAGGGCTCCCACTGAGTTGGGGTCTTATCACCTAAAAAACTACAGAACTTGAGGAGCTAAATTCATTTCCTGCCCGGGCCTTCATAGTCTAATTAAGAGCATCCTCAGCAAAGCAGTTTTCACAGGATTTACATATCCTTTTTCAGGTCTGATCATCCTGGGAAGTCTGCTGTCCCCAGTGTGGATTGCACCACCCGTTGTCATTGTTACAGGCTTGAGTCGGGAAGAGGAGACAAAGGCAGCTGGGAGATTTGGATGTCTCGCAGACAGAATGAGGACTGAGGCTTTGTCAAAGCTGAGGGGCGAGGGGTGATCATCTCCTTTTTCCACAGCCCCCCAAGTCTTTCCCTGGGGCCTCCACATGATCATGCCTGTCTTAGGTGATTCCCCCACCTTGGGGAATCTTACCTGTCATTGGCTAACTGATCAAGCATTGGGGGCTAGGCAAGAAGCAGAAGCAGCACTCCTGCCAGGGAGATAAGCTTGTCTCCTTAGTGTCTCCTGGTCCTGAGATCTCTCACTCAGCCTTAGCCATGGGGAGGGGGGGCGGGTTACAACTTTCTGAGACCAGGCAGGGCGATTCCCAACAGACCTTGTGTAAGCTGTGTACACCTTCCTGTTGTAGTTGAGCCTTGATTACTATTGGAAAGTCAATGGAAGGTATCTACCCTCAGATCAATTGGATTTGAGAACTAGCTAAGACTGCAGCAGAGGAGCTAGAGTTTAAGGACCAACCCCATGGAACTGGTCTCACTTCAGAGGTGCTCTGGTGTCCACTGAGTTTACCCCTTGAGTGTGTCATTCACAGAGGTGGTCAGCTGGTGCTCTGGTGTGATCTGAAGCTGTCTACAAATGTGCTGACTCTGTAACCTTCCAGTAAGTATAGACCAAGCTACTACCTGTGCCCCGCTCAGCATGAGATGCAGAGCAATCTGCAGATGGATGCTACTTGTGCTGGGCTTGGAGGTACTGGGGAGATGCCAAGCTGTGAAACAAGACCAGCTGCCCCAGGTAATGGGACTGGGACTACTTAGCAAGAGGTATGGCATGCTGAGGCCAGATGCCACTTGTTTGGGGTTTGTGAACCTTCAGAAAATTTTAGAAAAGTTTGTATGGAATATTCACTAGAAATGGCTTGGGTGGGCTAAAATATTGGTTGGAGCAGGGTCTCAGGGTATCACTAGGGTGAGGCAAACAGTGTTAGCCAGATTGATGAAGACCCAGATATGGCAACTACTCTGTGGGGTGATGGGTCAGCAAAGGAAAAATGGCCTCTGCCAGCACCTTTTTTCTGGGAGAAAACTGCCCCTCCAACCATTGTCCCCAAACGTCTTGAACCGCTACTTCCCCACACACTGGATCTCAGAACAAGTAAGTCTGAGTAAATCCAGTCATGGGCATTTAAGAGGAACACCTGAGACTCTAGAAGCCTTCCATCTCACTCATCCACAATTCCTGCTGGTTTTCACAGCCCAAAGTTATGGGCATTTTTTTTTTCTGGCAGTGGAACCCTGGGCTGAGGGACCTGGTGTAGGGCTGGGACTCCTCACTTCTCAACTCCCCATGGGGGACCTCCAACACTAAAATATCCCTCCCAGTTTTTACCACCACATATGGGTGTGGGACCAGCATGCTTTGCTTCTGTGCCCCCTCCTAGCACTGTCAATGTGCCTTCTTCTGTATCTCCTTAGTTATAAGACATCTGTTCATCTATATCCAGGCACTTCTGAATGATAATTGTTCCAGAGTTTAGTTATTATTTTTATGTGGTTGTGGGAGGTTATGAGTACTCATTTACCTGCTCTGCCAACTTGAATGAAAACTTGCAATGTTTTTAAACCAATGAAAGACATGTTCAGCTGTGTGTGTGTGTGTATTTAAAGACACTCAAACTTTCTTTAAGAGAAGATGGGGTTTTCTTTTGAACATCTGGGTAAATAGTGGTGCCATTTACTAAACTGGAGGAAGACTAGATGATAAACTTGAAGGTAAAATGAACATCTCAGAATTAGCATATTCAAAACGAAATAAGTATAGCTGACAAGTGGTTAGTTAGGTGTTCAAGAATGAATCTTAGGAGAAAGGCTGATCTTGGCAATATAAATATGGGAGTTATCCATACATAACTGACTTTTAAGACTTTGGAATTTATCCAGCAAGATATTTTTGTAAATACAGATGCTATATACTGAATGTCTGTGTTCCAACCAAAAAAAGTATTTCATTTCTTGAAACCTAATCCCCAAAATGATGGTATTTGGAGGTGGAACCTTTGTTAGGTTCCAGGGCTTCCTCTTGAATTGGATTAGTACTCTCATGAAAGAGACTCCAGAGAGCTCCCTTGCCCTTTCCACCATGTTAGGACATAACAAGAAGATGCATTGTGAACCAGGAAGTGAGCTCTCACCAGACACCAAATCTGCCAGCACCTTGATCTTGGACTTCCCATACTCCAGAGCTAAGAAAAATTTTTGTTATTTATAAACCACTCAATCTATTATATTATCTTATAAATAGCCCCAACAGACTATGACAATAGATTATTCTAAGATTTATGTGGAAGAACAAAGAAACTAGATAGCTAAAATAATTTTGAGAAAGAAGAATCAAGTAGGATAAATTCTTCTACTTGATTTTAAGACTTATTGTGTATCTATAGTAATCAGGACTGGGTTGTATTGGAGAAGGAATAGATAGGTGAAGGACAGGGAATCTAGAAATAGACCCACACAAGGAAATCCAAATGATTTTGACAAAAATTCCAAAGCAGTTCAATGGAGGTTGGGTCATCTGCAACAAATGATGCTGGACCAGCCCTGACTGGAGTGGTTCAGTGGGTTGGGCATCATAATGCAAACTGAAAGGTAATTGGTTCAATTCCCAGTCAGGGGACATGCCTGGGTTGCAGTCCAAGTCCTCAGTTGGGGGTGTGCAAGAGGCAACCAATTGATGTTTCTTATTCACATTGATGTTTCTCTCCCTCTTTCTCCCTTCTCCTCTCTCAAAAAATAAATAAAATCTTTAAAAAAAATGAATGATGCTGGATCAACTGAATATCCATGGGTTAAAAAAAGAACATATCAAACCCTCATGTCTTTTCAAAAATTAACTGAAAATGGATCACAGATGTACACAAATGCTCACAGCAGTGTTATTAGCCAAAAAGTGGAAGTAACCCAAAAGTCCATCAACTGATGAACAGATAAACCAAATGTGGTATATCCATATCATTTATATTAGCTTTCTAGGACTACCATAAGAATTACTACAAAGTATGTGGCTTTTAACCATACAAATTTATTTTCTCATGATTCTGGAGGCTCAAAGTCTGAAATGAGGATGTCAACAGTACATGCATCCTCTGAAAACTTTAGGGGAGTATACTTCCTTGCCTTTTCATAGCTTCTGTTGATTGCCAAAAATCCTTGGCATTCTGTGGTCATAAAGGTATCACTTTAATCTCTGTCTCTCTATGTAGGGCTTGCCTTAATTCAATATGAGCTCATCTAAACTTGTCTGCAAAAACCCTGTTTCCAAACTAGGTTATAATCACAGGTTCTGGATGGACAAAAATTTTGTGGGGACATTGTTCAACCTAGTATATCATACATGTCTCTTAGCATAATGTTTTCAAAATCCACATTGTAGAATATTCCATTTCTTTTTATGCTAAATGATGTGTTGTATTGATTTTAGAAGGGGGTTTCAGGAGGTGGCAGGACCCATTGAAGGGCTAATGTGATTGTGAGTTGGAGACGTAGCAGAAAAAATGGAGAGGAGAGCATGCATTCAACATTTCTCACAAATTAGAATCAATAGTATTTGGTGACAGTGTATGAAGAATAAGGGGAGAGGTGTCAAAGGTAATGTGACAAGAACACCAGAAAAGGAAAACGTTTTGAGGAAACAGAGATAAGCTTTGTTCTGCACAGAGACAGTCTGAAATGCCTGAGGAACATCCATGTTCAGGTAAGTATGGAGCTCCTAGAGAGACCTGGGCCATCAATTCATCTTGGGAAATAATCTTTCTAAGAGTTAATAAAGGATATATTAAAGCAATGATATTGCCAAGGGAGAAAGGATAGGATGAGGAGATCAGAGGGTCAGGAATGTATCCTCAGGGAATGACTATTGTTTTACAAAGCTGACAAAGGAAAAGAAGCAACAAAGGGACCTGAGAAATAGAGACTAAAGAAGCAGGAGACCTGGAACAGATCAATATCTCAAAAATCTTGCACTGAATTGTAACCTAAGAAAATAATACTAGCAGTAATAATGATAGTAAACTAATTTTATAGTACTTCCTACATTCCAGACACTGTTCTAAGGGCTTAACCTTTGTTAAGTCATTTAATACTCACACAAACCCATTGAGGTAAATACTATCTCAATTTTACAGAAGGGAAAATGGAGACACAGAAAAATAAAATGTCACCTGACCTGCCCAAGGTCACCTACCTGGCAGGGCTGGAGTTCAAAGGCAGGAAACATCCCTGTAGTCCATGTTCTTAGTCATTAGTATCTAATACTTATGTAGCATTTCCATAATCACCTTACATCCATTAATTCACAAGATCTTCACTGTAACTTTTTGAGGTAATTGTTAAAATTATTATCTCCATTTTACAGATGAGGAAACTGAAGTACAGAAAGATTATATAAACACCCAAGATAATACAGTTGCTAAGTGGGATGGTTACAACTCACTACAAGATTTCTGGTTCTGGAGTGGGTCTCGAGTTTAACTCAGAAAGTGTGATGCCCACAAAAGCATGCTCCCTGTGTGAAGAATACTTGTTTCTTCTGTGTATTTCACTCTCACTATAGCATTGTCTCTGAAGCACTCTTTTACAAAGCAGATATCATCTTCTAACCAGTAAAACAGACTTAAAATAAACCTTGACTCATTTACAGGTTAATCACAAGCTTCATTCCTGGCCAGATAAGAAATCGGTAATTTGGGTTTGTCTGAAGAGATTTGAGAATTCCCCCAGTGTGATTTCCTGGAGTAGTAGATCAGAAAGTCACCCACACACTTTGTTAATGACTACAGTGTTCTGCTTGGTTCACTGATGACAGGAGACTGGTAAAACAAACAGGGCAAGAAATCAGATGGACATGAGAAATAAACATTACTTGAATTTAGACAGCCCCTATTTCCTCAATTTTTTTTTTAATTTTTAAACTTTGTTTCAGACATTCATTATGACTACCTAATACAGTTCATTTTACCATTACACATGATAATGCTGTATTTTGTGGGGAACTAGCTTTAAGTTTAATGTTAATCACATTTTTATAATTCTTATTTTCTATCATAAGTGTGGTAGTACTTCCAGTAATTTGAAGAAATTCTGTTGGGATTCTTAATTCTGTCTGGGATTTAGTTGGGTTAACTGACTCTCTAAAAGATAATTTTGTAGGTATAAAAGTGGTAAGCAGACTTTTTTCAATACTTAAAATTCATGTGCACAAAACAGTCAATGGGGGAGTCAAGCAATTTTTTTATTATCTAGCATTAATTGATTCCACAAATACTGTACTGTTCTTCAACTATGTTTTCTAGGCATGGAGAATGAAGTCGTAAAGAAGACATGTAAGATTCTTGATATCAGAACATTTATTGTCTGGCTGGAGAAACAAACAAATCAATATATAATTAATATCAGGTAAGGATAAGTTCCATAAAGAGAAATTAACAAGTGAAGAGGATAGAGGGTAATGGGAGGAAAATGGGAATTTGAAATAGGAATTTCAGAGAAAGCTTCTCTGAAGTGTTATTCTTAGTGTGATAGAAATTAAAAGGATTTGACTCTTCATTTTAAAAGGTCATTCTGGTTACAAAAAGAAAATACTTTACAAGAGCAAGAGTAGAATCAGAAAGACCAGTTAAGCATTCTAATATTATAACAATCTGGGTCCTCAACCCTGCCTGTATATTAGAATCCTTTGGAGATGATTCTAGCTAGCCCCAATTGAAATCAATTATATCAAAACTTCAAGGACTAGAGAGAGTCTAGGAGCTTATATTTCTCAAGACTTCTCTGATGATTTTAATATGTATCCAGAGTTGGAAAAGGTTGTGGAAGAAAGATGTTGGGGTCATGTCTAGGCAGTTATCTGTTGAGTTGGCCAAAAAAATTGTTTGTTTTTTTCCATACAATGGCTCTAGTAGAACTTAGTTTTCTTCAACTTCATTCAAAACAATTTTTTAGGTTGTATTGTGACAGCTGTCATATCAGTGTGCATTTAAGAAAAACTTATAAAAATTGTGAATTTTTATGTAATTATTTTAATATTGAAGATGGAAGAAAATGAGCAACACTTTTGGCTATGATGCTTTATTATTTCAAGGAAGGTTAAAAACACAACTAAAACACAAAAAAAGATTTGTATGGAGAAGGTTCTGTGACTGATTGAAAATGTCAAAAGTGGTTTGTGAACTTTCATGCTGGAAATTTCCCACTGGATGATGCTCCACAGGTAGACAAGTTAAAGTTTCTAGCAATCAAATCAAGACATTAATTAAGAATAATCAGTGTTATACCATGCAGGAGATAGCCAACATGCTAAATATATCCAAATCAATAAAATTATTGGTGAAAGTAAAAAATGTGTCTTTTATTTTATAGAAAAAACAACATACAAGCTTTCTGGCCAACCCAATATATCTGGTAGGTGAATAAAGAACCAGAATGTTGAAGTTAAGCTACTAAACAAAAATATATTCTTATCTGGACTTGTAATCTTCTTCAAGGAATGTGGTTGGATCAGAGAACAAAAATCTTGAAGAGAAAAAATAATCATCAGGAAATGATGCAGATGGTTATCAGTTAAAAAGCTTTAACCAATAAAATGCCAGGAAGTAATGGTTAATTAAACATTTGTTTGTGTTATATTTATTTCTTCAGGTATTCTAATATGTAGCCCAGATTTGAAAATCATTGTAAAAAGGATCTGGGAAGCCAAGTCTGGAGCAGTTATCTTTGGAGGAGGCTGGGTATCAGATTCAGAAGCATATATATACATAATCTTTTGTGGAGACAGCACAGATAGATGGGAAGTGGGATGAAAGTGAAAGAGGAGCTCAGGGATAACATCCAAATTTTAGGGTTCAAATATTGGGTGAATGGTGATTGATTTACTATAGTGGGGGAAAATAGGTAGAAGAGCAGAGGTGTAGGTGTGTGGGTGTATTGAAAGCAAGAATATTGGCTTACACTTCATGTAGAGAGTGTTAATAAACCCTGAAATGGGACATTAAATAGATAATTAGATATAGGTTCACAATTGAATGGTTAGTTTCCTAGAATAATTTCCTTTCATTTTATATTTATTTCTTGTTTACATTAACTAGTAAATTTGCTGTTATTTACTTCACTTGTAAAGGCAGCCTTTCTAGATTTTCTTATCACTGATATAATTCTATTTTTTTCTTCCTAGATTTTTAATGTATACTCATAAAGCTACAGCATTGCAGATAGACATGGCAGAAGAGAGTACCTTAAAGGTATGTTAATCCTTACTTCCAACAAAACATTATAGTTGTAGGCTCTATAAATGTCTGAAAATTTTTTGTTAAAAATATTTCAAAAAATACAAGTAAAAAAATGGATGGAAAGGTAGTTAATGGTGAAATTTTAGAGTATCACTTCTAAAACTTACTTAACTAAAGAGTACTTTTAAATAATTAACCTATTGATGAACACCAAGAAGAGCTCAACAGATATAAGAGGCTCTTGATTTAAAGTAGATATCAAAAAACGGGCTTTAAGATACATTAATTGCTACAAGAAATTATCAGATTGATCATGTGTTTAAAATACAATGAATTTTAAATAATATTACAACTATGTTAAAATTATAAGATGGGCTACATAAACCAGGATATTATATATCACAGATTTAGTAAATATCAAGTTGATGACACACAACATGTGATTAACTGGAAAATAATACTTAGAGATAACATTTATTGAGCATTTACTATGGCTAGTAACTATTCCAAACATATTACATGCATTAACTCTGTATCAGAAATACTTTTATCTGCAAGAAACAATATTCAATATCAGGCATGTAAAAACACATGGTTCGTTATTTTTTTTAAATGTTAAAAGTAGTGTGGTAACCGGCATTAGTTCAGTTACACAATGGTTTCTGGCAACTTGTATCCCAAGCTCTTGGCCTTGTCCTCATAGTTGTAAGATGTCTCTCCCAGTTCCAAGCACCGTATTTGTACTGAAGGCAAGGAAAAAGAAGTAAAGGATGGTTTCAGTGATATCTGTCTCTGTTTTTCAGGAAGTCGAAGCTGTCCTAGAATTTCCAACACATAGTTCTGCTTTTGTCTCCTCTGCTGACACTGTCACTTAGCATCCCAAGTTGCAAAGGAGATTGGAGAATCAAGTATTACACTTTCTCAGATTTTATAATGGAGCAGGAGAAGAAAAAAGAAGGCTGAGAGTGGACATTGTGTTAGGTAGCCAAGAGTGACTGCCGTGAATCCATGCTATCCTTATGAGAACCCCACCAAATTGGTATTGTTCATCACCATTTCACAATGAAGAACTCAGACATACAAAAGTTATGAGATTTACCAGGTCCAACAACTGAAAGATGACAAAACCAAGAGTCAACATTGGTGGTCTGTCTTCAGAGCTCACCTTCTTCTCAACCACTCCACTACAGCATGAAAATTAAGCCCTAGACTTAATATTGTGCCTTCTTCTGTGAATGATCTTTCATGTAACTTAACATTGTCAAGGATGGCACAGTGTGTGCTATAAGAGGCAAACTACTACATGAAAAACAAATAAATGTTTGCTGTTGCTCTTTGATTTTATTATTTAGCCAATAATAAATAAAAATAGTTAACTCAAATTTGTAAAGCCACTCAATTCTAAATATTGTCACCTGTCATTTCTTCATAAACCTGTGGCAAATAGAGGTAAATATTACATTTTGCATTTGATAGTTGGGAAACAAAACAAGCCTCGATCAATTCAATAAAATTGAAGTCATAAAGAATCTTCTCAGATCTTCTGGACTTGAAACTAGGAAACGACCTCAAGGAAAAAATTCAAAAACCTTTAAAATCATGTAGACTGAATAGCATGCTATTAAACAATGAATGAGATAATAAAGGTCCCGCCTACTTTGTTCTTCTTTCTCAAAATTGTTGAGGCTATTCAGGGTCATTTATGGTTCCCTATAAATTTTTGAAATGTTTGTTCTATATCTGTGAAATATGTCATTAGTACCTTAATAGGGATTACATTGAATCTATAAATTGCTTTCAGTAGTATGAACATTTTGATGATAATTCTTTCAATCCATGAACACCGCACATGCTTCCATTTGTTTGTGTCTACCTTAATTTGTTTCTTCATTGTTGTGTAGTTTTCTGAGTATAGGTTTTTTACCTCCTAAGTTAGCTGTATTCCTAGGTAATTTATTTTTCCTATTGCTACAGCAAATGGTTTTTTCCCCTAATTTTTGTTTCTGATAGTTCACTGTTGGTATACAAAAATATCTTTGATTTCTGGATATTGACTTTGTATCCTGCTGTTTTGCCAAAGTCAGTTATTAGGTTGAGTAGTGTTTTGGTGGAGTCTGTAGGGTTTTCTACGTACACTCTCATGACATCTGCAAACAGTGACAGTTTTACTTCCTCCTTTCCAATTTGGATGCCTTTTATTGTCTGATTGCTGTGGCTAGAACTTCCAATACTATGTTGAGTAGAAGTGGTGAAAGTATACACCTTTGTCTCGTTTCTGATTTTATTGAGAAAGCTTTTTGTTTGTGCCCCTTGAGTATGATGTTGGCAGTAGGTTTCTCATATCTAGTCTTTATTATCCTTTTGTTTATGTGGTGTATTATGCTTATTGATTTGCAAATATTGTACCATCCTTGCATCCCTGGGATGAATCCCACTTGATCATGGTGTATGATCTTTTTAATGTATCTCTGGATGCACTTTGCCATATTTTGTTGAGGGTCATAGTGTCTATGTTCATCAGCGATACTGACCTGTAGTTTTCTTTCTTTTTTGTATCTTTATCTAGTTTTGGGATTAGGATGATGCTGGCCACACAAAAAGAGTTTGGGAGTCATCCCTCTTTTTGGAGTAATTTGAGGAGGATTGGAGTTAGCTCTTTCTTAAATATTTTGTAAAATTGTCATGTAAAACCATCTACTCTAGGGTTTTTGTGTGATGGGAGTTCTTTGATTACTGCTTCAGTTTCACTAGTTGTTATTGGTCTGTTCAGGCTTTCTACTTCTTGGTTCAGTTTTGGAAGATTTTATGTTTCTAGGAAATTGTCCATTTTATCCAGGTTTTCAAATGTCTTTGGCATGTAGTTGTTTGTAGCAATTTCTTATGATCCTTTGAACTTCTGTTGTATCAGTTTTAATTTCTCCTTTTTCATTTCTGATTTGGATTATTTGGGTCTTGTCTTTTTTTCTTGAAGAGTCTAGATAAAACCTTGTAAATTTTGTTTATCTTTTCAAAGAACCAGCTCCTGGATTTATTGATCCTTTGAATTGTTTTTTTAGCCTCTGTGTCATTTAGTTCTGCTCTAATCTTGATTATTTTCTTCCTTCTACTCACTCTGGGCTTTGTTTGTTGTTCCTCTGGTTCTTATAGATGTAGGGTTAGGTTGTTTATTTGAAAATTTTCTATGTTTTTTAGGTATGCCTGTATTGCTATGAACTTCTCTTTCAGGAAACCTGCCTTCACTGTGTCCCATAGGTTTTCGGCTATTGTGTGTTCATTTTCATTTGTTTCCAGAAACTTTCTGATTTCTTCCTTGATCTCATTTTTTTTTTAGATTTTATTTATTTATTTTTAGAGAGTGAGGAAGGGAGGGAGGAAGAGAGGGAGAGAAATATCAATGTGTGGTTTCCTCTCACGTGGCCCTCACTGGGGACCTGGCCTGCAACCCAGCCATGTGCCCTGACTGGGAATCAAACCAGTGACCCTTTGGTTCACAGCCTGTGCTCAATCCACTGAGCTACACCAGCCAGGACCTCTTGGTCTCATCCTTAACCCATTCATTGTTTAATAACATGCTATTCAGTCTGCAAGAATTTGAGTGTGTTTGAGTTTTTTCCTTTAGGTTGGCATCCAGGTTCGAGCCCTTGTGGTCAGAGAAAATGAATAATATGATTTCGATTTTATTGAATTTGTTGATGCTTGTTTTATGTCTTTTCACGTGGTCTATCTTTGAAAATGTTCTATGTGTATTTGAAAAGAATGTGTATTTTGCTTCCTTGTGCTGAAAGTTTTGATATATATATATATCAGTTATGTCCATTTGTTGTAGTGAGTAGCTCAGAGCCTTTATACCCTTGTTGATATTTTGTTTGGAAGATCTATCCTTGTTGACAGTGGCATGTTAAAATCCCTTAGTATAGATGAGTTGCTATCTATATGCTATCTATATCTTTCTGGAAGTTCTCCAAGATTTTCTTTGTATGTTTGTGTGATCCTATGTTGGGTTCAAATATGTTCATAATGTTTAAGTCTTCTTGATGGATTCTTCCCTTGAATATTATGAGGTGTCCTTCTGTGTCTCCTTTCATGGCCTTTGTTGTGAAGTCTATTTAGTCTTATATAAATATTGGTACCCTAGCATTTTTTTTCCTGTCTGTTTGCTTGGAATATTTTTTCTAAACCTTCACTTTCAATTTGTGTAGGTCTTTTGCTCTGAGGTTGGTCTTTTGTAGGCAGCATGTGTTTGGGTCATGTTTTCTTATTAATTCAGCTTTCTTATGCATTTTGGTTGGAACATTTAATCCATTTACATTTAAGGTTATTATTGATAGGTATTTATTCATTGACATTTTCCCCCTTCGTACCTGTATTCTTCTCTCCCTCACTCTTTTCCTTCCTCTTCTTAAAGCAGTCCCTTTAACATGTCTTGCAGGGCTGATTTGGTAAAGGTGTATTCTTTTAACCTTATTTTTTCTCGTAAACTCCTCATTTCATCTTCCATTTTAAATAGTATCCTTGCAGGGTAGAGTAGTCTTTGTTGCAGGCCTTTGCTTTTCATTGCTTGGAATATTTCTTGTCATTACCTTCTGGATTGTAGTGTTCCTATGAAAAGTCAGCTGCTAGCCTTATTGGGGCTCCCTTACATGTTAATCCTGTTTCTCCCTTGCTGCCTTTAAGATTCTCTCTTTGTCTTTAATATTTGGTATTTTAGTTATTATATGTCTTAGAGTGGGCCTTTTTGGGTTCATTTTGGTTGGGACCCTCTGTGCTTCCTGTACTTGCATGGCTTTTTTCCTCTCCAAGTTAAAGAAGTTTTCTGTCATTTATCCAAACAGATTTTCTATCCCTTGATCCATTTTTTCTCCTTCTGGTATTCCTACAATTCAAATGTTGTTACATTTCATGTTGTCCTGAAATTCCTTTAAGCACACCTTTTACTTTTGGAGTCTTTTTTCATGTTGCTGCTCTATCTGGGTATTTTTTCTTCCTTGTCTTCCAGATCACTAATTCAGTCCTCTGTTTTATCCAGCCTGCTTTAATCCCTTCTAGTTTATTTTTTATTTCAGATGTTGCATTCTTCATTTCTTCCTGGTTCTTTTTTATTGTTTCTAGTTCCTTTTTCATGTTGTAGTTTCTACTTATTTCCTTGTAGTTGTCACTGAGTTCCTTGAGCATCCTTATAACCATTTTTTAAAATTCTTTGTCTGATAGATTGCTTGCCTCAAATTCATTTATCTCTTTTACTGGGGGTTCTTCCATTCCTTTTGACTGGGGGCCCTTTCTTTGTCTTCTCATATTAGGTTGCTCTTTTTGGTTATTGCTATGACCCAGGATGCTCTGCTTTGTCATCTGTCTTCATGTGGTTGTCTTCTGTGGTAGGAGTTCTGTGTGACTCAGTGGTGATGTCTCTTTGATCTTCTTGACTGGATACCGTAGGGTTGTCCTTTCTTTTGTCAGTGTGGGCTCTCTTGTTGTACCTGGGCTTTCGTTGCTGGTGGCTTCTATGTTGATGGGTCTTCCTCTGTGGTTTACTTGTAGTCACAACTCCCACCTTGTTTTGTATGTTGTTGTATAGCTATTAGTTAAGAAAGCAGTATTATTAGGCAAGTGAACCTATGCCAGCAAATGGAACTGGCCTACTGCATCAGCAATCTCAGCTTCACTTGAGCAAATATTGTTTAAGGTGAAGAGAGATTATGTATATTAAAAGATAAGACAAAGGGAATATAAGATGATCAAAAGAGGGGGAAATGTTATTGAGTTGTAAGAGGGAGGAGAATTGATAGGAGTGGGGGTAGAACTGATGTTAAGATGGGAAGAGAACACAATTCTAAACATAAGCAAAACATGTAAGAGCAATGGGGACAATGGGGTAAGAAAAGGAAAAGTATACTATGAGATCTGAGGTACAATTAAAAAGATACTGAACCTGTGGGAGGGATGTGGGAGAAAAACCACAGTAGGGTTAATAGCAAGGATAGCTGAAAGAAGTTTAATAAAGGTAGAATGGGAATAAGAATATTGTACTAAAGCAAAAATTCAATATATGATATCTATCATTAACTCAAAGATTTTAAGAAGATGAGGGAAGCAAACTAGTATGAGTAAGGAGTAAAGCCAAGGTTGAGAGAGGGGGAAACAAAACAAATTAAAAAAATGAAATAAGATTCCTCACTCCATTGATCAGGTCAAGGGGAAGGCAAAATGAAGTAAGACAAGGGGAGAGTTTTCTATGAGCTTTAAAGAAACAACAAACAGTGAACAACTATGAATTCCATTGCAAAAGTACAGCAGTAACTGTGGTATTTTGCCTACCTAGCCACTGTCTATATAAGGAAGAAGAGAAATAAGACTTTTATCATAAGGGTAGAAGAATGTGTGCTGACTTAAGAAAGTGGAGCACTTATGCAAGATTAAATGAAGGAGCAATAGTGAGAGTAAGGGATGGGAAGTCAGTGTAGTGTGAGAGGAAACAAGTTTACCACAATAGTAATAGAGCTCAGGAGGATGGTGAAATGGATTAGGACAGGGGAAGGGTACTGTGTGGTCTTTGGAATAACAATATGTTAAAAATATATAATCTGAATAAAAAGAATAAAAATTAAAAGACTAAGAGTAGTGTGTTATTTGGAATACAAGTTGAATGAGAAGAAGAAAAGATACAATATGACAGGGAGAAAAGTAAGCCACAGCAAAGCAAACAGAAAAAACAAATAACGATAACCTATATAAATGAAAATAAGAACAAGAAATTAAATTTAAAAAAAAATGCAAGTTGTAATGAAGGACAAGGTAAACTTTCTTCAGGTGTTGGTTTTTGCCTTCTGACTTCTATCTGTATCTGGTTTTCTGTCAGCTCTACAACTTACTGTGTAACACTTGAATAAAAAGAGAAAAAAGGAAAGGTAAAAGAAAGCACAAGATGCAACTGCACATTGGTGTTTTTCTTCCTCTCTATCCCTCCCATTCCCTCTCTAAAAATAAATACATACATAACTAAAATCTTTATTAAAAAACAAAAAGAAAAAGACTTCTGGCCAAGATGAAGGTGTAGGTAGATACACTGTGACTCCTTGCATAACCAAAAGAAGGACAACAAATTTAAAAACAAAAAACAACCAGAACTGATAGAAAATCTAACTGTGTGGAAGTTCTACAGCCAAGGATTTAAAGAAACATTCATCCAGACTTGTAGGAGGGGCAGAAACATGCAGAGGGGGTAGAGAGAACTCACAGCAAGGCAACAGCTGGAGGACATGGGTGGCCAGGGTGGCAGCTGGTGGACTGAGTGGTCCCACATTTGCATTCAGATAAAATGGGAGGAAAAACTGGGGAGGGAGACAGACCATGCAACCCAGGTTCCAGCACAGGGAAATAAAGCTTTAAAACCTCAGACTGAAAAATCCTGTGGGGGTTGCAGTGGCATGGAAAACTCCCAGTCTCACAGGAGAGTTCATTGGAGAGACCCACGGGGTCTCCGAATGAACACAAACCCAGCCACCTGGGAATCAGTACCAATAGGGCCCAATTTGCTTGTGGGAAGCAGAGAAAGTGACTGACAACAGAGGAAGTGACTAAAAGCTACAGAGAGCTGAACAAGTGGCATTGTTCCCTCTCTGACCCCTCCCCCATAGAGAGCACAACAATGCAGTGACCTGGGTTGCCCAGCCCTGGTGAATACTCAAGGCTCCACCCTTGCTACATAACAGGCACTCAGACCAAAAAAAAAAAAAAAAAAAAAAAAAAAAAAAAAAAAAAAAAAAAAAAAAAAAAAAAAAAAAAAAAAAAAAAAAAAAAAAAACAAAAAAAAAAAAAAAAAAAAAAAAAAGGCCCAAATGAGAGAACAGATCAAAGCTCCAGAAAAAATACAACTAAGTTCTGAAGAGATAGCCAACCTATCAGATGCACAGTTCAAAACACTGGTAATCAGGATGTTCACAGAAATGGTGGAGTATGGTGTCAAAATAGAGGAAAAAGTGAAGGCTATACAAAGTGAAACAGAAGAAAATATACAGGAAACCAACAGTGGTGGGAAGGACACTGGGACTCAAATCAATGGTTTGGACCAGAAGGAAGAAATAAACAGTCAACCAAACAGAATGAGGAAACAGGTATTCAAAAAAGTGAGGAGAGGCTTAGGAGCCTCTGGGACAACTTGAAACATTCCAAAATCCAAATCATAGGGGTTCTAGAAGGAGAAGAGGAAGAGCAAGAAATTGAAAACGTATTTGAAAATGTAGTGAAGGAGAACTTCCCCAATCTGGCAAAGGAAATATATGTCCAGGAAGTCCAGGAAGCTCAGAGAGTCCCAAAGGAGTTGGACCCTAGGAAGCACACACCAAGGCACATCATAATTACATTACCCAAGATTAAAGATAAGGAAAGAATCTTAAAAGCAGAAAAGGAGACATTTACCTACAAAGGCTATCAGCTGATTTCTCAAAAGAAACCTTACAGGTAAGAAGGGGCTGGAAAAAGTATTTGAAGTCATGGATGGCAAGGACCTGCATCCAAAATTACTCTACCCAGCAAAGCTATCATTTAGAATGGGAGGGCAGATAAAGTGCTCCCCAGATAAAGTCAAGGTAAAGGATTTCATCATCACCAATCCCTTATTATATGAAATGTTAAAGGAACTTATCTAAGAAAATGAAAAAGATAAAAAATACAAACAGTAAAATGACAACAAACTCCCAACTATCAATAGCTGAACCTAAAAATGCAAAACCAAAAACAAACTAAGCAAACAACTAGAACAGGAACAGAATCCCAGAAATGGAGATCACATGGAGGGTTATCAGTGTCGGGGGGGGGGTAATAGGGGACAAGGTACAGGGAATAAGAAGCATAAATGGTAGGTACAAAATAGGGGGAGATTAATAAAGTATAAGAAATGGAGAAGCCAAAGAACTCACATGTATGATGCATGGACATGAACTAAGGTCAGGGAATGCAGGTGGGAGGGGGGCTGCAGGGTGGAGGGGAATAAAGGTGAGGGAATGGGACAAATGTAATAGCATAATCAATAAAATATATTAAAAAAAAAGAAAAAGGAACAAAGAGCATCCCCTGCTGGTAGCTGCTAAGTGTACCTGACCAGGTTTGCAGATCCTCCTGGCTCCTCCTGCAGGCAGTGGGGATTTGGCTCCACTTTTGCTTTGTGGTGGTTCTGCTTGGAAGTGGGCTGCAATAATCACAGGTGCCCACTTTCTAGCCCACTCCCTCAGAGTGCTGTGCGACCCTCACTCCACTTTGCACCTTTGCGTTTGTGTAAACCACCTCACTTTGCACCCCTTTGATCAATCTGTGAGGCAATTCCAGTCTTTTTCAGACACTGCCAGTCGCAGCCCTCCTCTTCTCCTAGCTCCAAGTGCAGGTAGGGTCTCCACCACTCTCTTGCACTGTCCCAACCAGCTGGTGACCACTGTCCTGGCTTAGGTGCATAGCCAGCTGGGTGCGTGCCTGAGCACCTTGCACACCTTTTGTTTCTACCCCAGGGTCTTTGCTCAGCCAAGCCTCTCCAGTTGCATGTCTGCACCTTGCTAGCCCTTGTGGGGGAGGAAACCTCTAGGCTGCTATCACAGACCAGCTATACTCTGAAGTCTGATGCTGCCCACACAGAAGCTGTGGACTAAGGTACCACACCAGGGACTTTCCCCATCTGGCTATGATACCTCATTACCACTTATTTTGAAGCATGCTGTACTCATTTTGGCTTCCAAACTTCATATCAGCTCAGATTCTATTGGCAGTTCCCTTTGTTCTTCAGAAGGACAGCTAAGTGAGATATACCCATTCCAGTTGGGTGCTCAAACAAGTGAGCTGAGCTTCCACCTACTTTGCCACCATCTTCCCTCTCTTGTGCTATTTTATTTAAGTTGGAAAAATCACACTGAGAATTATGTGTCAACCCAATTTTGCTTAAGAAAACTGGGGCTTAGAAAGTTTAATTACCTTAACTAGAAGCACTAAGTCTAAGCTTAGATTTGAGCCCAGTTCCCTGTTGTTACAGATGTCCAAATATTGTCTTGACACCAAGGTAGGCTTTGAGAAACACAAAGAACTATTTACTATTATGTTGCAAATATATTTATTATGTTTTAAAATATCACCTGTTGGAATACGGTCATTTCATCAAATTCTCCATTTTAGAAAGCAAAGGTAAACAATTGTTTTGCTGGTCAAGATACACAAAAAAGCCCTGTTTAACTCATTAATGTTTTAATGACAGTAGCCTCAAAAGTCAGACTGCAGGATTCACTCAGTAGCATGGTGAAGAATGCAATAGAAGAAAGTGTTGGGCCAGGAGAGCATGGAGGTAGTGGCAGTAGTGGGAGAGTGGGGAGGTAAAAGGTTATGGAGAAATTTGTTCTAGTTGCACTAATATCCCAAGAGTGGCACAGACTTGAGTAGAAGCACCAGGGGATGAGAAGGAAGATGGTGAATTTAATCCAGTTTAATCCAAAACACAACAAAAGAGAAGTGCAGGCAAGAGATGACTTTTAAGGACAGAACAACAGAATGGTGGTGGCTTCTCATGTGCCAGGTGTGTCCACACAAAAGATAGGGTCAGCAACAACCTGCAAAGTACCCCTACACTTTTAATTCCCTCATGCACAGGTCACTTCTTGTTACCCATCTGACCTCATTTCATATCACTCTCCCCTTGCTTATTTCTCTCCTTGCTTTTCCTTAAGCACACTAGATTTTCTGACTTGTACCCTTTGCTGTAGCTGTTCCTTCTGTCTGAAATACTCTTTTTAAAATATCCACTAAACTAATTCTTTCACCTCTTTCATGTTTTTGTTTAAATTTTAACCTCTTCCTAATGCCTGTCATGGTCATCCTGTATTTTTGTCTATTTATTTTTTAAAGATTTTATTTATTCATTTTTAGAGTGAGGGAAGAGAGGGATGGAGAGAAGCATCAGTGTAAGAGAGAGACATCAATGGGTTGCCTCTCATATGCACCCCAACTGGGAACAGAACCTATAACCTTGGCATGTGCCCTGACCAAGGATCATACCAGTGACCCTTCACTTTGTGGGATGACACCCAAGCAACTGAGCCAGTTCGATCAGGGCCACCCTATATTTTTTAAATTTAGATATAATTAACATGTAACTGTATTATTTTTATACATATAACAATTATTTTATATATATACATATATTAAGAAATGTTACCACAGTAAGTTTAGTTAACATCCATCACCACACACAGTTGCAATTTTTTTCTCGTAATAAGAATTTTTAAGATCCACTGCCTTAGCAACTTTCAAATATGCAATATAGTATTTTTAACTATAGTCATCATGCCACCTTATTTAAAACAGCAACCTGGCCCTCTCACCCTCTGACACACCTTATCGTATTCTATGTTTTCTTTATTCTATAGCAGTTACCACCTTCTAATATACTACAATATATTATTTGCTTTTTATTGTATTTAACTCCTACTGGATTGTAAGTTCCTATAGCAGGCATCAGTTTTTTCCCCAATATATCTTTTTAAAAAGATTTTTAGAGGAGGAGAACAGTGGCAGAAAGAGAGTGAGAAACACATTGTTGCCTCTCATGCCCCACCAACTGTTGACCAGGCTTGCAACCCAGCCATATGCCCTGACTGGCAATTGAACCAGCAACCCTTTGGTTTGCAGGCTGACACTCAATTCATTGAGCCACACCAGCCTGGGGAATTCCCTGATACATCTTATGACAGAATAATGCTCCAAGCAGGCTGACTGAAGTTGATACCAATCACAAACATCACCCTTGAACCAGTGCTCGTAAGCTAGTAAAACTTGCCCAACATTAATAAAAATGACGGAGCAGTAGTCCTTAGGGATCTATTGTTATTCTTTAGCTAACTTTTTTCTCCTCTTCCTCCTTTGTAGAACCTGAGTCTTGTACTGGGCATGCTCCCTAGCCAGCCCTGAAGTGTCTCAATTTTCCTTATGAATAAATATGACCCGATGTGGCATGGATTCAACCATTTTCTCTTTTCTTCTCATTCTAGTTCCCTTCTGCTGGGTGTTGCAACTTCTGCTGGTTATTCTATATTTTCTGGGAAAGGTTGCTGCTCTCATGAGAATCACAGTACTAACCCCAACACTTTAGCTTTTTCACTGAGTGTTACCACTGAATCGCTGGAGACTTGGCGATCACCCAGATGTTTGTAAAAACATGCAAGAATACCTTTACTGTATAATGTTCTGGTGAGAGAAGACCCCCAAAATATTTTCTTACTTGTAGAGGTTTGCCAAGCACCATGTCCTAATAAAACAAACCATATGAGGGGGGACTGCCCAAAAACCAGAATTATCTTCTGGAGGGCAGGCCTTTTGTAGTACAAGCTTCCCCCACTAGTTCAGTATTTGAGGAACCCGTCTGTATCTGTGGGGTTCTTCTGGTGTTGTGAGAGGGTACATTTGGCTTCCATGAATTTTCTTGAAGATTCCTTCAACGTGCTCACCCAGTTCATGATGGATGATTTACAAGTGCACTTGCCTACACCATGCTGAGTGCTCAGCAGTTTTTGACCAAAAATGGCATGACCCCCATGACCCTCCCTATTCACCTGATCTTGCCCTGAGTGACTTTTTTTTGTTTGTTTCCTCAGATGAAAAAAAGTCTTCAAAGGAAAACATTTTGCTGTTGTGGAAGAGGTGAATAAAATATTACAGAAGACTAAAAGACATCAAAATTGAGTTTAAAAACTATTTTGAGCAATGAAAAAAACATCTCAGGTGTATTGAATCAAATGGAGGGTACTTTGAAGGTGACTGAAGTTTAAACATGTCAGAATAAATACACGATTTTTTATAAACAAATTCCAGGTTTTATTATGTCCCCTCTTTGTATTACTATTTCAATCACTTCTTTCTTCTAACTACTTAGCATTTTTAAAAACATTTATTTATTGAGCACTTTGATTAGCACCAGCCCAAGGGGTGTATAGCATTTGTTAAATTCTGAAAACAATCTAGAAGTAATTGTTTTCAGAATTTAGGGCCTAAAATTGGGCACTTCTCCCCAATTTTATAGATAAGGAACCCAAGAGTTGTATAGCTAATAATTATGTGGTGGGATTCAAAGTCCAATCAATCAGGTGCTGTAGTAGAAGTTGATGCAGCAGTTGAATCCATTTTTCCTTGCTGGCCACCCCATCCTCCAGCTGATATGACTGTGGGCTAACTTAGTGCATTACTCTGTCTGGGAAGACTATGATTCCTCCTATCTCTTCCAGTAGATCTCGTCAAATGATTGACTTGCAGAGTTTAGAAAAGGCTGAACACTTGCTTCAAGGTGAAGTTAATTCTGTGGTGCAATTTGTGCTCCAGATTTTTGTTATGGGAGCAAACTGAAAATAATCTCCATCTAAACCAAATTCTTTCTCCTCCAACCTGTCCTATTTCCCTCCTTTTGGAAGAACACCTTGAAAAAATACTCGTATCAGGCTCTTCTAGGGAACCTAACTTAAAATGATCCCCTGATCCCCAGCACAGTACACTAACTTTTTTTTTATTAGACCAAGAGAATTACTGATCCTTCTCTTTCCTTAGTATAAATTCTTGCCCAGAGGGTTCCTCTATTGCTCCCATAAATGGATAGGACAGTAGACTGATTCCCTATGATGGATGTATCTTATGATCAGGCTCAGTTGTTCTTATACTATGTTCTTTACACTGAGAGTATTGTAAAGCTGAACAGAAATAAGTTTTTGTAATCAGCCATGTAAACTGCAATGCAGGATGCCCAGTGAAAATTTAACAATGTATTCTTCTGGGTAGATTTAGGATTACTATTTTGCATTTCTTTCTGTTAATGAAAACTACATCACTAAGTACAAACTTAGAATAGCTTGCAATAACAGAAAATTATCCTAGAAGAGCATATATTTTCTCCATTTTAGAGTATTATTGTTTTTTACTTCTACCTTTTCAGGTGCCTGTTAAGTATCAGAAGTAATATGTAATTTTTGTGAAGCAAATTGCATGTACATTCAGAATTTTTAAGTGTATGTGTAGTAATGAGGATCAATGTTCTGACTAGGAATTGGAAATACTAAAGAAGAGTAAGCATCAAAATAATTTGGCTAGGTGGTGCTCATGAAGGACTTCATTTTCCCAAGCACTAGTTAATGGAATACTATTGGCTAACTGAAATGTATATCTTATCATTACAAATAACTTTTGTGTAATCAATCCACACAAAGCATTCCAGGGGAGGTCCTTTTTAATTACAGATTGCTTGCTTTTACTTCAATGTTCAGGGAAACTGGTATAATTTGTAATGAATGGTATAATTGTGGAAACTTTAAGCAAAAATCTCTTTGGGGATGAATAATATGATTTACGTAATGGGAAAACATGCCGCTCCATCAAGGTGAGTTCAATGAAATGATAAATAACTTTCTCAAAAAAGGAACAAGTATATGTAACTTATTAACATTAGAAAAAATACCTTTGACAAAGTATTCCTCCCCCCAGCTGTGCCCCACCATCCCCCCCCACAGGACTATTTCTTAAGACATATTATAAAATTGGAGAAAAAGCTTTGTTTTACTTAGGAACTAACTTGGAAACAAGTAACAAAGGGTTGGAATACTCATTTACCTAAAAAGAAAAGTTTCATAGTTAGATCTTTCAATAAGAAGTTCTGATATTTATTAAAAATATTTATAAATTAGGCAAGGCACTTATATTACATTTTTGAGTTTACAATCACATAACAAATGCTTTATCAATATATGCAAAATCCAAGACCCAGGCTTTTCATTCTTACATATTCCTTAAAGAACTGCGAAATCCAAATGTTCATTGAGAATAGAATGGATAAATTTATCAAGAATTTGCATTTAATAGGATACTATATAGCAATAAAAATTAATGGACTACTCTTACATACAACAATGTGGGTAAATCTCACAAACAAAATTTAAGCAAAAGAAGCCAGATTTTAAAGAGAACATATTGTAGAATTCCACTTACATGAAATTCAAAAACAGGCAAAACAAATCTATGATGGTAGAAGTCAGAATAGTTTCTCTAGGGAGAAGGTAAGATTGAAAGATCACAAAAGGGAAGCTTCTGTTCTGCTGGTTATTTCTTGATTTGGTGATGTTACTCTGTATATTCACTTTATAAAAATCCTTCAAGCTATAGACACATAGTGTGCTTTTCTGTATGGCTGTTGAATTTCAAAAGAAGTTAGCTTTAAAAAGAAAAAAATGGGTCTAAAAATCCCAGTTGCCTAAAGTCCATGCTGTCATATTGTGATTAATAAGTCTGAATTTTCATTATAAGCACAATAAGAAAGAAACGGAAACTTTTGTTGCACACAACAAATTAAATTTTGTATTGAGAGAGTTTGAAAATATTGAGAGACTATTATTCCCCAACTCTTTCCCTAGAAAAAGAATTCTAGCTCGTCCCCTTTTGAGAGTGAGAGCTGGACAATAAACAAGCCAATCACAAACCTAAATCTGCATTGTTCTGGAGTTTTATAATATATGTGAAGACCTCCATGTGGATCTGGTACACAGTAAACACTGAAGGTATTGTTAACATTTTTGGCACTTGCATCACACTGCAGACTTATTATTAAGTTTGCTAATAACAAAACTATTCAAGGCCGTTTCACAAAAGGTACCTCTATGACCTCATGCAACTTTCAGATCAATGTAGAAATTCCTGTTTTATTTTACCTTGATACAATTGTTGAGTGTCCATTCTGTTGCAATCTTTAAGGATTGGTGTTCACTAGTCTTCATTCTCAGCATTGATGAGAATATTACTCAGGGAGGACTAGAGATTAAGCCCTGCAAACCATCCTTGTTAACTTCTATTCTGGCTCACAGTGATCCAGTAAGCAGACCCTTTTGGATATGGTCATCAGTCAATTATGAATATTACTAATGAAACTCTCACTCAGTCCATGTTTAATTTGTCAGTAAGTATAGAAATGATGTAAAGTATTAAGAACACTAGATACTGAGTACTAAGAACACTACTGGTACATAGTGAGTGCTTTATAAGTATTAGCTATTATTACAAAGTCATATACTTAAGTTTAATCCATTTATTGATGTAGCCTTGGGAATCGTGTATAGTTGAAAAAAATCGATTCTTCAATAAAAGGAAAAGTTATTCATTTACTGATTCAAGTGCTGGAAGCAACCTAGGTGCCGATCAGTAAATGAATGGATCAAGAAACCATGGTACATTTACACAATGGAATTCTATGCAGCAGAAAAAAAGAAGGAGCTCCTACCCTTTGCAGCAGCATGGATGGAACTGAAAAGCATTATGCTAAGCGAAATAAGCCAGGCGGTGAAAGACAGATGCCATATGATCTCACCTCTAACAGGAATCTAATCAACAAAACAAACAGACAAGCAAAATATAACCAAAGACACTGAAATTGAGAAGAGATTTCCACAACATTTAACTCGTAGTACAGTTCAGTTGATGCAGTCTTGTCAGTGTATCTCTGGGCTTGCGCATCATCTGACACCTAGACCACACGCCTCTCTGACTTTCTGTGTGAAGGACACATGGTGGACACCTGATAAAAATTCACTGAAGTGAGTTGAAGTTAATTATATGTGCAAAGGTGCTGTACATAAATATAATGCATTGATTCCTTTTTTATTTGGTCAGAATATTATTGAAATATGAGATTGAAGGTTATTATTAACTCTAATGTAATGACTATAATTTAAATTTTGTCTTACACTTGTCAGATCAAAGACCTAGACACCAGGGTGAGAAAAAGTACTCATTCTTACTGACTAATGTCATGTGTACTTTCATACACATAGAGGAGAGTCATTTTCTCTGACTCCTGATTTAGAAACAATGATTCCAAAACTATTAGAAATAAAGATTCCAAAACTATTTGGAATTCATTGCCATATGGGTTAAAGTTGATATCAATTTTAAATCATTCTTTGCTATTAAACACTACAAGTTAAATTTGCCCAGTTAGAGATATTACCACTTTGAGGTGAACTGTTTATCTATGTGTTCTCTTTCTAGTACAGTGCATAAAAGTCAAGCATACTTATACCCATGAACTCATTATTAGAATTACCATTGTTTAATTTTTTTGTAATGTGTGTGTTCAGGTATTCTTTTCTGATAATATTTCATTCTAGACTCATTAGACTAATTAAAAGAATGATGTGTTTTAAGTTTTACTTTGCTAAATCAAATAAACCCAAACTTTTCTAGAAAAGTATCTTATACTGAAAAGGAGCCAAAGGAGTGAAGCGGGCCCTGTTACCTGTGATAATTTGGAAATAAGGAATAAAATTTGGTTATTTCAGCTTGGTATCAACATTTTCTTTTAATCCTGTACACCTGATGGATTTGACACATCCCCATAAATATCAATAGCCTAAGCAGCTGGGGTGGAAGTGGATTAGGAACACAGAAGTGGTGAAATTAGAAGTAACTAATTTATACTAAATGCAGGTGATTCTGACATGTCTTCCATAAAAATCATTTCTAAAAGGCAGATAATTAAATACATGAAAACTTAATGGATAACATGGTCAAATATATTGATTTATTTTAAATATATTAATTTATTTACACATATTTAAACTTTATTATACATAAAAAATTT
The DNA here is from genome assembly GCA_004024845.1 of Tonatia bakeri. Taxonomy (NCBI): domain Eukaryota; kingdom Metazoa; phylum Chordata; class Mammalia; order Chiroptera; family Phyllostomidae; genus Tonatia; species Tonatia bakeri. The sequence goes on from PVIA01005228.1 coordinate 101,076, forward strand.
AAAAATCTATGATAGCACTACAGGTTTTTAAGATTGGCATGTCTTTCATATTCTCACTTATTACTATGAATTTTTGAAAAGATTTTAATTATTCATTTTTATTTATTTAAATATATTTTATTGATTATGCTATTACAGTTGTCCCACTTATTTTCTCCCCTTTATTCCCCTCTACCCTGCACCCCCCTCACCAGCATTTCCTCCCTTAGTTCATGTCCATGGGTCATACATATAAGTTTTTTGATTTTCCATTTTCTATACTGTTATTAACCTTGCCCTGTCTATTTTATGTCCACTAATTATGTTTCTTATTCCCTATATCTTTTTACTCCATTCTGCCCTCTCCTTCTCCCTGCTAATAATCCTCCATGTGATCTCCATTTCTGTGATTGTGTTCCTGTTCTAGTTGTTAGCTTAGTTTGTTTCTTTGTTTTTAGGTTCAGTTGTCGATAGTTTTGTTTGTTGTCATTTTACTATTTGTATTTTTTAACTTTTTTTTTCTTAATTAAGTTCCTTTAACATGTCATATAATAAGGGCTTGGTGATGAGGAACTCCTTTAACTTGACCTTATCTGGGAAGCACTTCATCTGCCCTCCCATTCTAAATGAAAGCTTTGCTGGATAGAGTCATCTTGGATGCAGGTCTTTGCCTTTCATGACTTGGAGTACTTCTTTGCAGCCCATTCTTGCCTGCAAGATTTCTTTTGAGAAATCAGCTGATAGTCTTATGGGAACTCCTTTGTAGGTAAATGTCTCCTTTTCTCTTGCTGCTTTTAAGATTATCTTCTTATCTTTAATCTTAGGTAATGTAATTATGATGTGCCTTGGTGCATATTTCCTTGGGTCCAACTTCTTTGGGACTCTCTGAACTTCCTCGACTTCCTGGAAGTCTATTTCCTTTGCTAGATTTGGGAAGTTCTTCATTATTTTTTCAAATAAGTTTTCCATTTCTTGGTCTTCCTCTTCTCTTTCTGACACCCCTATGATTTGGATGTTGGAGCATTTAAAGTTGTCCTGGAGGTTCCCGAGCCTCTCCTCATATATATATATATATATATATATATATATATATATATATATATTTGGATTCTTGTTTCATTCTGTTCTGGTTAGATGTTTATTTCTTCTTTTTTTATTTGATTCACGGTTTCCTTCCCATAACTGTTGGTTCCCTGTATGTTTTTCTTTATTTCATTTTAATAGCCTTCACTTTCCCCTCCATTTTTAGAGCATACTCAACCATTTCTGTGAGCATCCTGATTACCAGTGTTTCGAACTCTGCATCTGATAGTTTGCCTATCTCTTCATTGCTTGGTTCTGTTTTTGGAGCTTTGATCTGTTCTTTCATTTGGGCCATATTTCTTTGTCTTGATTCACCTGTTAACGTAATTGGGGGAGACTTAGTTATTTGCCAGGGTCGGGCAACCCATGTCACTGTGTTGTGGCACTTTATCTTGGGGAGTGGTCTGAGAGGGATCAATGCTGCTTGCTCAGCTCTCTTCCAGCTTTCAACCACTTTCCCCACTACCTACAAGCAAACTAGGACCTTCTGGTGCTGATTCCCAGTGGGTGGGTTTGTGTACATTCTAGGACCCTGTGAGTCTCTCAAGCAGACTCCACTGTGAGGCTGCGAGTTCCTCTTGCCACTGCAATTTGCACACGTTTTTGCAGCCAGAGGTTTTGAGGCTTTATTTCCCTGGGCTGGAACCCTGGGTAGCATAGTCAGTGGTCAGTCTTGCTCCCCAGTTGTTCCTCCTGGTTTACCTGCACGCAAATGTGGGACTGTCCAGTGTGCTAGTCACCACATCACTTGCCTGGTCCTCTAGCTGTTGCCTTGCCGTGCATCCTTTCCACCCCAGTTACCCATCTCTGCCCCTCCCACCAGTCTGAATAAATATTTTTTCTTTAACTCCTTGGTTGTCAGACTTCCACACAGTTTGATTTTCTGGCAGTTCTGTTTTTTTTTTTTTTAAATGTGTTGTTGTCCTTCTTTTGGTTATGTGAAGAGGCAAAGTGTATCTACTTATGCCTCCATCTTGGCCAGAAGTCTACCTATAAATTTTTTAATTAATTAAAAGTTAAAAGCATTTTGTGCAACTCCAATTTGTTTTTAAGTAGAACACATGAAAACATTTATTTTTTAAATACATTCTATTGATTATGTTATTAAAGTTGTCCCATTTTTCCCCCTTTGCCCACCTCCCCTCAGTTCTTCCATTCCTTCCAGCAATCCCTCCCACCCCCTAGTTCATGCCCATGGATCACGCATATTAGTTCTTGGCTACTGCATTTCCTATATTATCCTTAACAACCCTCTGTCTATTTTATACCTACTAATTTATACTTCTTAATCCTACATTTTTCCTCCTTCTCCCCCTTCCCTCTCCCAAATGATAATTCTCCAAATGATCTCCATATCTATGATTCTGTTTCTGTTCTGCTTGTTCGCTCAGTTTTCTTTTTAGATTGTTGATAGTTGTGAATTTATTGCCATTTTAATATTCATAGTTTTGATATTGTTCTTCTTCTTATATAATTTCCTTTAACATTTCATTATGGCATGGTGATGATGAATTCCTTTAACTTTACCTTGTCTAGGAAGCACTTTATCTGTTTTTTCATTCTAAATGATAGCTTTGCTGGATAGAATAATCTTGGGTGCAGGTCCTTGACTTTAATGACTTCAAATACTTCCATCCAGTCCATTCTTACCTGTAAGGTTTCTTTTGAGAAATCACCTGATAGTCTTATGGGAACTCCTTTGAAGGCAATTCTGCTTTTCTCTTGCTGCTTTTAAGATTCTTTATCTTTTACATTTGGCATTTTAATTATGAAGTGTCTTGGTGTGGTCCTGTTTGGGTCCATCTTGTTTGGGACTCTCTGTGCTTTCTGGACTTGTATGTCTATTTCCTTCACCAAACTATGGAAGTTTTCTTTTATTATTGTTTCAAATAAGTTTTCGATTTCTTACTCTTCCTCTTCTCCTTCAGGCACCCCTATGACTCAGATGTTGGCACGTTCGAAGATGTCCCAGGTGCTCTTAGCCTATCCTCATGTTCTTGAATTCTTTTTCCTTCTTGCTGTTCTGATCATTTGTTTTTTTCTTCCTTACATCCCAAGTTGTTGATTTGATTCTTGGCTTTATCCCTTCCCCCTGTAGATTTTTTTAAATTTTCACTTAATGTAACTTTCATTTCTGTCTGGGTATTTTTTATGCTGGTGAAGTACTCAATGTGTTTTTTGAGCATCCCGATAACTATTGTTTTGAGCTCAGCATCTGTCCTGTTGCTTATCTCCATTTCATTTAGTTCTTTTTCTAGAGTTTTGTTCTTTTATTTGGGACATATTTCTTTGTCACCTCATTTTGGCAGCCTCCCTGTGCTGTTTCTGTTTATTATGTAGAACTGCTTTGACTTCTTGTCATAGTAGTGTGGTCATAGTATTGTAGAAAAAGCACACTTGTAAATTGCCATGGTGGGGGAGTCTTAGGTAATCTCAGGGCAACCTGTGTCACTGCTCTGTGGCTCTTTGTGGGTAAGGGATTGGAGAGGGGACAATGTTGCTGCTTAGCCTCTAGAGTTTTGCCCAGGAGAAAGCTGTCTTCCAGCACTTACCCTGATGCTAGTCACTTCACATTCTCCCCATATGCTACTGGTGTTCTTCCAACTTTTCCCTGGTGCTGAATCCCAGAATGAGTGGGCCTGCATAGGCCTTAAGTCTGTTGTGGGCCCTTTAAGAGGCACCTCCTATGAGACCTGCAGTTTCTTCTCCCACCTCAACTCCCACTAGTTTTTACTACAGGAAATTATGGAGACTTAACTTCTTGGTGCTAGAACCCTGGGCTGGGTGTTCTGCTCTGGGGCTGGGATCCCTTCTGATTTTTATCCACCACACTTGGATGTGGGGCTGCCCATTCCACATCTCTGCACCTGTCCATGCCACTCTGCATTTCCATGCCTCTTCACGCATCTCCACCTCTCTGTGCCTCTCGATGCATCTCCGTGTCTCTACCTGTGTGGATGAATGTGGCTTCTTTAAATCCTTGTTTGTGAGACTTCCATACAGCTCATTTTTCTGACATTCCTGGGTGATATCTCTTTTGTAATCTAGTTGTAATTTTTTTCTGTAGTTGTGTGAGAAGGCAAGGTGTGATTAGTACACCACCATCTTGGTTATAAGTCTCACATGAAGACATTGAAATAACTCTCAGTATAATTTAAATTTAGGAAAACTAAGCATTAATATATAAATGTTATCAGTGTCAGGTTTATGAAAAAAATGAAAATAGTTTTGTCCTTAAGTTTTATAAAATCTAAGGACAAAAGTCAAGAGGATAATTTTCACATACAAAAATATGGAAAAAGAGTTCTCATTAAAACCTACTGACCAGTACTTTCCAGTTGAGTGGGTATATTTATGGCCAACAGGCATCTAAAAATACACATTTATTTGTGTACAAATCTCTGTTATTTATATAGTTGTAAAACATGTAATATAGTCCCAAACATTTCAAAGTTCCCAACAGGAATTTTAAATTTGTCTATATTTTAAAAACTGTAAGTTTAAGTATTTCCATACAATGTTATAAAACAAAAACTAGTATGTGCCCCTATTTACAGATAACTACATGGGACTCCATGTTCAGTGCAAGAACATTTTTATTAGTCTCCAAACCCATAACTTAACATTACACTTTTGCCAGTGGACATTGGTTTGAACTCTGGCCTGAATTTTCGGATTGGAGGTGACCAAACAACTGGGCTTCTGAGTATTAGAAGGATAAGAAGACTACCTTCTCTCTTTTCTTCCCCTTCTCTCTGTAGCATGAAGCTCTTGTGACTCAAGGGAACAGCTACAGAATCTCCTTTGCTAAATGCCAAAAATCTGTGTGATGTCAAGAAGCTATTGATAGTAGAATTTTTCAGTTCAAATTATTTTACTCATATTAATAAAAACTTAAAGTTTTTTTCAGCTTAAGATCTTTTGTTAAAAATATTAAAAAAATGATTCCACAATTTTCTATTTTCAATGATTTTAGTTCATTGCATGACATTTTATCCCACACCAATATAGTGAAAAAGAATAGTTTTGGAATCACTTAGATCCAATCCTGGATCATCTGTACTAGATGTAAGTCTATACATACATATGTTAAAAATTCTTTTGAATCTTATTTTCCTCAAAAGTAAAATGGCATAATAATTATCTCATAAGGGTATTGAGAGAATTAAATGATGGAAAGCATATAAAAGGTTAACACATTAGGGATTCAATACTAATTAATTTCCTGCATTTAGTTTATCTTGGATGCACAGTGAGTTTAACTTAGATTGAAAAGCAAAACAGGAACAATCAGGTGAGGAAAAATGTATGTTTTATGCTTCAATGTCTGAAATTATTAGTTGTTATACAAAACATGCTTTATTTTGAAAGCATGTTTTGTTGGGAACTGCCCTGCCTGGATTCAGAAGCTGTAACCTCCCATGGCTAAGGCTGAGTGAGAGACCTTGGGACCCTAAGCCACTAAGGAGACAAAGCTTATCCACCTGGCAGAAGCACTGCCTCTGCTCACTTTACTTCACCCTACCTGGCCCCCAGTGCATGACCAGTTAGCCAATGATAGGTAAGCTTATTCAAGGGAGGGACAACCTAAAACAGGCATGGTTATGAGATGCCCTCAGGGAAGGACTTGGGGGGCTATGGAGAAAGGGGGTGATGGACCCTTGCCCCTCAGCTTTGACATAGCCTGAGTCCTCATTCTGTCTGCAAGAAGTCTCCTAATCTCTTTGCTGCCTTACTTCCCCTGCTCAACCTAAGCCTGAAACAATGATGGAGGTGGGTACAGCTCTGCGCTGGAAAGGGCAGGTTCCCTGGAGTGATCAAGCCTAAGAAAGAATGCATAAAACCCTATGAAACCTGCTTTGTTAATACCCTCAATTTAAATGATAAGGGTCCAAACATGAAATGAGTTTGTTTCCCCAAAATTCTATGGCCCTTTAGCTATTTGACCCTGACTCAAAATAGGCCCTCAAAGTTCTTCGAATGTTATCTATTTGATCATTACTGCCTGACAATGATTGATGAACTTTCCATTTATGCCCTGTATTCCTATGGAAATTAAAGCCAATAAAAGCCTGTCAAGGCAAGGGTTGGGGCACTTTCCCCTTGACAGAGTGGCCATGCTGTCCCTTTTCCTTCACAGGACTTGGTAGTCCATGTGAATTTGTCTCATCTCAGCCATAACACTGAGGTCACTGTGGAATGGAGTTCATGTCAATGTTTAACTATACATTTCCCAATAAAAATGACTGGACAACCTCAAGTATTTCCAAAATCTTTTTTTTTTTTGAGTAAAATGTGAGAGCTCTTTTTTAGTTCATAGTGATCTTATATAAAATTTAAAGCTGTAAGTCAGTGATATTATGTATAGAAGAATGAGAGAGCAGAATGAGTAGAAATGGAAAAGGATCACATGAACAGAATATGTTTTCCTGGAGAAAATAAGTAATAGAATCTTAAAGTTAAGTCTGTTTTAATGTAATATTTTTCTAGAATCCAATGAATGTATTTTTACATAATACAATGGGAGTAAAAATTTATCACCACTTTGTGGTCAAATTCATTTTGATTTTTAAATCATGCAACTCTGATAGTGAGTAGTTAATATCACCTTAAAACTTTGGCATGGTTGATGAATTCCTTATATTAATAACAGCTACATATTGTTGAGTAGCTGCAGCTTAGTTTGATAGTGATGAGTTGACAAGGGAACATGAAGATTTTATTTTTCTCATAAGCTTTCTTGGGATTAAGATATTTAGTAATCTTGTTCTTTTTTGTTTTCTTTAAAGAAATTTTCATTGACTATAAATGACATTTCCCCCTGGGAGTAGAAAATTTCTTCAACTCATAAGGGGAACCTAATTTGAAGCCAGTTTGCCAGGCTTATGCAGTTCATGCCATAAGCCCCAGATCCCATGACCACTCTCACAAGAGAAATCATTAGTTGAGAAAAATAATTACTGAGCATAATAATTACGAAAATTCTAAACATGACATAAAAAGATCTGACTGGGCATAATATATTATTATTAAATATTAAAGATCATTGAAGTTTCAAATTGTTAGTAATTTGTTGTTGAATGAAAAATGTGCCAAAGATCAGTAAAAAATTTTATTTTAAAATAGTTTTAGGTTTACAGAAAATTTTTGAAGATGCTACAGAGATTCTGTATACCCCATACTCAGTTGCCCCTATTATTAACACTAGTATGGAATATTTGTCACAATTGATAAATAAATATTGATACATTATTGTTAACTGAAGTCCATATTCAAATTTCCCCAGTTTTTACCTAATGATTTTTTTCTGTTCCAAGATTTCATCTAAGATAGCACATTATATTTAGTCTATCTGCTTAGGCTCTTCTTGGCTGTGATAGACTGTAAGACTTTCCTTACTCTTGATGACCTCAACAGTTTTTTAAGAAATTTATTTTATAGATAGAAAGGTGGGAATTGGGAAAGCAAGGGAGAGAGAGAGGGAGGGAAACGTCAACCCGTTGTTCCATTCATTTATGCATTCATTTGCTGCTTCTTGTATGTGCCATGACCAGGGATTGAACCTGCAACCTTGGTGCATCTGGAGGACACTCTAACCAACTAAGATACCTGGCCAGGGTATGACCTTGAGCGTTTTGATGAGTACTGTTCAGATATTTTGTATAATGCTTATTAACTGGGATTTGTCTGATTTGTCTGGTATTACAGAGATTCTGTAGGGGGAAGGTTATATTAGGGTTATGGGTTTTAAGGAAGGGATCACAGATATAAAGTGCCATTTTCATCACATAAAATCAATAGTATGTCCTAAAAAAATGAGCTATTACTATTGATTTTTTTACCTTCATTATCTGGCTGAGATAATGTTGTCAGGTTCCTCCTCTATGAGGTACTCTTTTCTACCTTCCATATTGTACTGTTGGGAAGTCATTGTGCACAGCCCACATGTAAGGAGTTGAGAGTTGAGCTCTGCCTCTTTGAGAGTGAAGTATTTAATAAATCATTTGGAATTCTGTATTGAAAATTTATCTATTCTCCCATTAACTTATTCAATCATTTGTTTATGTCAGTATGGGCTCATGGATATTTATTTTATACTTGGGTTATATTTTATGCTAAAATTGTTCCAACTTTGGCCATTGGGGGGCTCTTTCACCTTACTCTTGTGTCCCTTTGAAATACCTCAGCATTGTGGTATGCATGCTTGTATGTATGTATGTATGTAAGTATTTTAGCACTTCCTTATTTTCTGGCACTACAAGATACTCCAGGCACACCTTACATATTTTGTATATTTACTGCTCCAGCCCTAAAAGGAACCTTGACTCCTTTTATTGGAAAATGGTGTTAGAAACCAAGATCTGGGTGTTAGGCTATGTTGGTTGCTATTGAGATACCATTGCTTTTAGGCCTTCTTAGCTAACAGAGTAAGAAAAATATATGCATATATTATAACTTATATATATGTGTGTCTATAAGCACTTCTATATGAAACCCTCTGTATCTTTACTAAGCTAAACTTGAGTTCATATGATGTCTCTAATTTTAATCCATGACCACAGGGATCATTCTAAACTCTTCCCCTTGCTTATCTGTAACTTCCCAGTCCAACAGTGAGAAACCTGACTTCCATCATCCACAATCTAAAATATTTTGTTTCCATTTATACATGTATGGTGGTTTCAGAATTGTTAACCTATACTCCATGGAGTGCAACTTTGTCAACTAGAGGAGTGCTTATATCTTTAGTTTTACAGACTCTGCTCATTTCCAAAGTTACCTAGTCCACAATCTTCCATCCACCCTCACCTACTCCTTTCAATGAGGTTCTTTGATAAATTAAAACACAGTTATATTCACTTGTCATGTTCTGTATTCCATCTTGGAGTTGCCTCCTCTATCCCTCATCTTTTTTGAAAAGTTCACACATATTAAGGTTCATTCTTTGTCTTGTAAATTTCTATAGGTATTGACAAATGCATAATGTCATGTTGCCATAGTTTCATAGTGTCATAGTTTCATATTGAATAGTCTCACTGACCTAAAAATATTCCTGTGCTTCACCTATTTAACCGTTCTCCTTACCCCAAATTCCTGGCAACCACTGATCTTTTACCATGTCTATATAGTTGTGTATAGTTGAAATCATACAGTATGTACATTTTTCCATGCTGGCATCTTTCATGAACAATATGCATTTAAGATTTATCCATGTTTTTTATGACTTGATAGTTTATTCCTTTTTATTGCTGCGTAGTATTTCATCATGTAGATATACCACATTTTGTATATTCATTCACTGATGGAAGTATAAATTGTTTATTTGCATATTTTGGAAACTGTAAATAAAACTACTATAAACATTTGCATGTAGATTTTTCTGTGGATGTAAGTTTTCAAATCAATTGGGTAAATTCCTACAAATGAGGTTGTTGGATTGTATAGTATGATTATATTATAATCTTTCTGTGAAAGAAACCACCACTGTATTTCAAAGTGGCTGTACCATTTTGCATTTCTAACCAGCAATCCTCAGCAGTGATTGGTACTGTCAGAATTTTAGATTTCATCCTACAGGGTGAGCAGTGGTATCTCACTGTTGTGTTAATTTGCAATTCCCTAATGATAGACCATGATGAGCATCTTTTCATATGCTTATTTGCCATCTGTATATCTTCTGTGGTACAGTATCTGTTTATGTTTGACTTTTTTGAAAAAACTGGGTTATTTGTTTTCTTATTGTTATTTCCCTTTATTTTTGAAGGACATAAGCAATATAAAACTAGTTGAGATGTGCATTTAAAAATAATAAATGAATATCCCATACATATTTCATTCTTTTCTGTAAAAAAAATCATAAAAGAACCAGTCCAGCATTCAGGGAACCATTCATGTGAGGATGTGAAATTCGAAGTGTGGGTGTGTATACACCCCCACCCAAAACACACACACACACACCATTTATTGAGAATTATCCTATGCCAGATAATTTGTTAATTTTTTAACTTTGATGAACTCATTTAATTCTCACAATAATTCTCTGTAATAGAAAATTCTTGTCTCCTTCATTTTACAAATGAGGAAATCTGAGCTCCCAATGGAGGAGCTCTGACTCCTCCTGATACCATGCTGTCTGATAGACAATAAATTTTAAAATGAGATGACTTAAAGCCTGTTTTCTTATACAGCCAAATGAAAGTATATTATTACAAGTGAATATAGAAACAGATTCCAAAAAATAGTCAATTTTTCTTGAATTATTCAAATGATTTATAAGCCTCAAGTTTGCAGGGGTTTGAACATAGGCCTACATTTTCCCCAGATATTTAAATCTAACTTTATTTTGCACCATTTAAAAAAGAAAGCTTTGCTTTCTTAAAAGAAAGCAAGATACAATGTAAGAATCAAATAGGCTGACATTTTCCCTACCCTGTTTTTGACCATAAAAATAATTTTCAGAAGTTATTTGCTTTATTATTTTATAGTAAATAACACAAAGAACTCCTAAAGACAATCAGAATCATGCCCAAATTGAGACTTAAAAAACATAGCAGTACAATTGCAGGTGGCTGGCTCTGAACTTGGCAGGTGAGCTTGAAGTGTGGGACTGGGTATTCCACTCTGTCTGGCTCTTCTCCAGGGAGCTGTCAGTTGCTGGGTTCCCACCAGTGCCAAGCACTAGGCAGGTGCAGGAAAGCTCAAGGTTTCTGTTGAGGGAATTCAGGTCATCTGACAGGAAACAAGACCAGTACCCAGAGTACCCAGTGGGCCCTGACAGGCATGGGGAATAGAGTTCCTGCTTTACGCTGGGGGAGGACATTGACTGGGGTGGAGAGTTTGAGAACCTGCTGCCACTCATCACATGCCTGAGTTGGTGACTGGGATGAGTGGGGAGTTGTCAGGGTCTTCTGGAGAAAGAGGAGATGGAGACACTTCCATTTTGGAGGCTCCTAGTATATTTTTTTAAAGAAAATTTTCCAAAAATAATTCTAAAATTGTGTTTTATTTTACATTGTAAAAATTAATGCTTTTAACATACCAAAAATGAAATGTAGTGTAACTGTGGCACTTATATAAGATGCATAGGGTTTATAAGAACATTAACTTCCAAAAAACTTGTGGTGGAGGAGCTAATATGGGTCAAATGTTTCAAGTTGCCTGATGAAAGTATTTTTCTTCTACTCCCAACAGGGCATAGTTGTGACAATATATAATGATCTCCTGAAAAGACTGTTTTCAGTTCTTAAATCAGGAAAGCAAGCCTGGAGTGGGCAAAAGAAAAGGAGGTGAAGGGTACTGAGGTAGTGACTGTAAATTTTACAGGGCCAAAAAGAATCCAAGATAAATGAAAGAGACATTGATGCTGCTAATTTCCTTTGGGCTTTGCTTTGTTGGTTTTAATGACAATTTAGATCTAAGAAGTCCCTTGAAAGTTGTAGCAGAATTCTGCCTTGTTTACTTTTTGCCTTCCTGGAACACTGTAAGTTTTCCAAAAACATTTGTGGGAGATCCAAGATCTCTGGAAGCTCTATTCACTTACTCCCAGACCCAGAACTGTCTTGCAGCTAACCCACAGAACACTCAATGTGAAAATTCAGTGGAAAGTGAGTGAGAACATGTGTGAGTGAGTGTGTACACGGATGACAGTGTGGGGTGTATGTGTGAATGGGCAAGAGCCTGCCTGCCTGCAGGGCACTCTAGAGACAGACGGCCTGGGTTCTTAGAGCAAAGCAACTCCCACAACCACTGCCCCACACAGGACTTCTGTCTGTGCAGATTTTGGGCAACTGCTGATCAGCTTGGGAGTTGTGAACTCCAGGGGCAAAGAGAGACATTTGGGGAGGCACTGGCTGCAGGAACAGCATAGTTAGAGCATGCCTGCCAAAAGCTAAGAATCACTGGAGGGAGCTGGGAGAGCACCCCACCACTGGCCCGTGTGATAGTGTTGTTGCTGGACTCTCCCCAGCGCCATCTGGGAAAGATCCAGAGATAAACTATCTAAAACTGTTGAGGGTCTGGCAGGCTGTGGCCAACACTGACCAAGAGAGACCTTGTGATTTTAGGGGAGGGGGACCGTGTGTAAAACCGGCCCTCAAGGGCTTGGTGCTGCAGCATGGGGTCACACAGAAACTCTTTTAAAAGAGGAGCTGAGGTGAGACTTAAGACTCAGCAGGGACCTGGAGCTTGCATGCACATCACATACTCACTGGCTCTACCAACAAAGAACTCAAGAGGGATAGAGTCATGCTGAAGGGATTGTAGGACCCCACGCAGCATGGCCGGTGAACAGGGGACTGTACATACAAGAGAGTTGGGACCCAAGTCTCCTGCAAAAGATTGGCAGTCTGGGGACTGGACAGCCAGGAGCTGAATGCCTGAGATTTGCTGCAGCTGGGCAGGTCCCCTCACACAGGTGAGCCAACCTCCACCTGCAGGATTAGAAGGTCTGAAGATCAGTGAGGCCAGGCTCAGGAGCCCCCTGCTGGGTGCATTCTACAGGGGAAAGAAGAAACAATGCTGAAAGGGCCCTTTCTACCAGATGCCATAAGTTATGCTGTTCCCCGGGCCCATATTCACTGAAACCAGCAGAGCAGAGAGATTAGACAGGCAACCAAAGGTGTTCAGGACCCTGTCCAGCCTCTGCATCCAGACAGAGCTTCTGTCTGCACCAAACAGGAAAGAGCTGCCTGCTTTAACAGATTGACCCCTCACAGGAAACAGACAGTTAATTCACCAGACCTACACATTATTGGAAAGAATCTGGACAGATCAAGACACGTGGCCAGGGGGCATAGAAACACTTCCATCATCTTCCCTGAAGACTGAACAGTGCCTCCTGAGGATGTCCCACGTTCCTACCCTCCCAATAATACCAGAGATCCCTTTGGAGGCAGGTGGAGAAGATACTGTCAGTCCTCTCTGGTCATTAAATGAACCACTCCTGGGGCTTGGGTTGATGGAAAGCCAGCAGGGCAGAACAGTGGGGACCAGCCAAATCTAAAGGAGACAGCCACAGACTTTGGATCGCTTGTAGTCTCCAACAGGCTGCCTAGGGCCAGACTAGGACACCATCTGACATTACCACCGGTGGATCCAGAAAGAGAAGACAGTAGTAAACACTGGATTCTATTCTATTGTATTCCACTGCAGTCTTCATGATTTGCATTATTTTCTCTCTTGCATGGCTTTATAACATTCATTTCTTTTTCTTCAAGATTTGTGCCTTAAATCTAGTTTTAAAACTAAATTTTATATTTTAGTATATTTAAAAACTCATATTTTGCTCCTCCCTTCTCTTACTACATTTCACCTTCTTCCTTCCTCCTCTTATTTTTGTTTTAAATTTTATTTTTTTTCTCTTGCTACAAATTGTTTTGTTCCTCATTCTTACTATTTCTCCCACCTCCAGCCTCTCAAAACCGTTTTTATTGTCATTATTCATCTCACATACTTTTTCCTGTTAAGATACCCATATTCCCTTTCCACCTATATCAGTCTTTGCTCATTGGTTGTTGATATTGTGGTTGTTGTTGCATTCAAATTTATTTCTAGGTCTTCACTCTTTTTGTATTTCAAATCTGAAATTTTACTGTTCTCCTCTTCTACTTCATTTAGCCTTTCACCTACCCTTTGCTTCCCTGTTTTAAATTTTAATTTTTTCCCTGTGTTAGCCTAGTTGTCATTCTTCACTTTTAGCATTTATTCTACCTATATGCTCTCAAAATCACATTTCTTTCTTGTAGACATCTCATAGGCTTTTTTTTCATTCTTTTTTCCCTTCATATTCTGATTCCATCTGTATTAACCTTTGCTCATTTGTCATTTATATCATTCTAGTGGATATTTTTCTCCAATTTGGTTCCTATCTTTTTCAGTATATTTTTAAAATTTTTTGTTTAAACCTCATACTGTGCTCTGTCTTTTTTTTTTTACTCCATTTCATCTTCTTTCCTTCCTTTTATACTTATGGTGTAAATTTTCTTTTCTTTCTTTCTTTTTTCACCTTGTTTCTATTCCCTACTTTTATTGTTTCTCACCCCTCTACCCTCTCAAAATTATTTTTCTTTCAGTTACTTCATGTAGCGATTTTTGTACCTCGCTTAGATCACCTGGCTGTCTGACTAACTATAGCGATTTTCTAACCTCGCTTTAGTCCCAGCTGTCTGACTGAAGCACGCTTAATCCAACCTTTTCCCTTTGGCTGTTATGGACATGCTTAAAACCCACTATAGAAATAATCATGCACAGAAACAGTTTTCTGAGTGGAAGTTAGAGACAGAGCTCTCACTCTCCAATTTTTTGAGCAGCTCTGGGCTAACCCTCCTTTGGGGAAAAGCCCCTTCCTTTGTCTCAGTGGGTTTTTATTCAGAAAGCAGTCACAGATTGTAGATTGACAGTACGGCAGAAGGGATCAAAGGGAACACGTATCTTACAAGGATGTTAACAGAGTTTCTGTTGTGATTCCGGGCAGAGATTGGAGTTTTATCATATGAAAAGACTACAGGTTTTAAAGGTTTCCTGACTGTGCCTTCAAATTCCAAGTTAATAACATCCTCCAGCAAACAGATCTCACAGGATCTTGCATATTTTTTGTCCTAGGCCTGATTACCCCAGGGGTCCACCATCTCTGGTCACAGCTGGCCCCTTCCTTTGGCTGCAAGGAGACTAGGATTTCTCACATCTGAGTACAAAGACTCAGGCTAAGAGGGGGCAGGGGTAGATGCCGATCACCCCTTCCTTTCCACAGCCCCTTCATTTATTTCCACAGTCTCGTGAGACTTATTCCACAGAGGCCTTTACAAGATCAGCCCCTGTCTTAGGTCCATTCTCTATCTTAGATAATTGTTACCTGTCATTGGAAACTGATCTAGCATTAAAGGCCAGGGACAGAACAAACAGGTAGCGTTCATGCCAGGGGAATAAGTTTTGTCTCCATAGTGGCTCCTGATCCGGAGGTTTCTCACTCAGCCTAAGTCACAGGGGGTCACAGCTTCCTGAGACTGGGCAGGGTGGCCCTCAACAACCTCATATTTGTTTTTCCTTTCTTATAATCATTTTAATCCCTCTATATATTTATTAATATTTGCTCATTTGCTCTTGAGATTGCTGTTGTGGGTGGGAGTCATTTTGTGGGTGTGAGCTGTATCCTCAGTTGTTTCATTTTGTTCTGGCACCACCTGTACACCAGCATATAAGACATGGTGGGCAGTGTGATTCTCAGTCAGTGAACTTGAGGGAAGGACCAACCAAAAATTACCCAACAACTAAAACCCCCAAACAGCAAGAGAGCCCACATAAATGGTATAAAGGGCATCCCAAGAGCATGGAGCTCAAAAGGTCAAGAAGACTGCACCACTGAGTCCCACACATCTGCTACCACAGAAGGGCACACAATGAGGATAGAGAGTCAAAGCAGATTAATCTAATACACAGAATCAACAAGAAGGATCACCTAAAAGGGGGATAAAAACACACAACCCTTAATCAAAAGGAAAAGAGGAATCCACAGAAAGATTGCTAAATGAAATTGAGAAAAGCAAACTATCAGACATTGATTTCAAATAATGGTTGTAAGGAGCTCAAGAAAGTCAGTGAATACTACAAGGAACTCTATGGATGCTACAAGGAACTTACTGATAACTACACCAGCATGAAAGAAGACACAGAAACTATTAATAAGAGCCAGAAAGAAATGAAAAATACAATATCTAAAATGAAGACTAGACTAGTAGGAATTAAAAGCAGGTTAGATGAAGCACAGGATTGAACCAATGACCTAGAGGACAAGGGAGAGAAAAACTGTACCAGAAAAACCAAAAGAAAAAAGAATTTAAAAAAGTGACAAAAATAAAAAAAATTAAAAAATCAAAGACAGTTTAAAGGAGATACAGAATGAGAGTAAGGGGGTGAAAACTGTACTTGAACATTCATTTAAATTAAAAAAAAAAGGAGATACAGGACAACATGAAATATGATAACATCTGTATCATATGGTTACCAGAAGGAGAAGAAGAGGAGTAAGGGATGAAAAATAATAACAAAAATTCCCTAACTTGATCAGGGAAAAAGTCACACAAGTCCAGGAAGCACAAGGGTCCCATTCAAGATGAACCCAAAGAGGCCTGCTCCAAGACACATCACAATTAATATAGCAAAATTTAAAGACAAAGAGAGAATCTTAAAGGTAGCAAGGAGGAAACCACTAGTAACATACATAAGCACTCTAATAAGGTTATCAGCTAATTTCTCAATAGAAACACAAGAAGCCAGAGGGAATGGCATGAAGTGTCTTGAATAAAGAAAAGCACAGGCCTGCAACCAAGACTACTTTACCCAGCAAGCCTCTCATTTAAAATGGATGGTGAAACAAAGAGTTTTGCAGGGCAAAAAAAAAAAAAAAAAGCCTAAAAGAACACTTCTCCACCAAATGCAAGAGATACTAAGGGGACTGCTTTAAGAAGATGAAGAAAGAGAGAGATAGATAGAGAGCGAGTAAGGGAGATAAGGAGGAACAGAGGAACAAAGGTAAAAAATGGCAATGAATAAATACCTATCAATTATAACCTTAAATATAAGTGGATTAAATGATCCAATCTAAAGACATAGGGTAGCTGAATGCATAAGAAAACATGACCTGCCTACAAGAGACCCACCTCAGAACCAAAGATCTACATAGACTTAAAGTGAAGGGTTGAAAAACAATATTCCAAGCAAATGTACATTAGAAAAAAAGCTGGGGTAGATGTACTTACATCAGAAAAATGTATTTCAAAACAAAAGCCATAAACAGAAAAAAAGAAGGATACTACATAATGCTTAAAGGAATAATCTATCAAGAAGACATAAACATTATAAACATATATCACCCAACACAGGAGCACCTAAATATATAAGGGAAATCTTGGTGGACTTCAAGACAAATATTGACAGCAACACACTCATAGGGAATTGTAACATCTCATTGTCAACAATGGATAGATCTTCTAACCAAAGAATCAACAAGAATATTTTGGCATTGAGTAATCCTCTAGATCAAATGGACTTAACTGATATATACATAACCTTTTACCTCAAAGAAGCAAAATACATATTCTTTTCAAATGTACATAGAACATTTTCAATGGGTAGATAGACCACATGGTAGGACACAAAACAAGCCAAAAGAAATTCAAGAAAATTGATATCATATCAAGCATCTTCTTGGATCACAATGGCTAGCAACAAGAAACTGCCTCAAGGAAAAACCCAAAAAACATTAAAATTCATGGAGACTGAATAACTATTAAATAAAGAATGCTAGCTATTCTAATTTAATGCTATTAAAGAATGAGTTAACAATGAGATGAAAGAAGAGATAAAAATATTCTGGAAATAAATAAAAAAGAACACAAAACCAATGAAACACAGCAAGGGCTATCCTGAGAAGGAAGTTTATAGTAATATAGGCCTACTTAAAAAAGATAGAAAATTCTCAAATAAGCAACATATCCCAACATCTACAAGAACTAAGGGAACAAAAACAAACAAAGCCCACAGCAAGGAGAAGGAAGTAAATAATCAAGATCTGAGCATAATTAAATTACATAGAGGCTAAAAGAATAATTCAAAGCAACAATAAATCCAAGGGATATTTCTTTGAAAATATAACCAACATCAAGAAGCCTGTAACTAGAGAGACTTTTGGCCAAGATGGAGGCATAGGTGGATGCACCTGTAGCTCCACGCACAACCAAGATAGGAACAACAACAATTTAGAAGCAGAATAACATCCAGAACTGACAGAAAATTGATTTAAATGGAAGTTGGACAACCAAGAAGTTGAAATAGACATGTTCATCCAGACCGGTAGGAGGGGCGGAGTTGGGCAGCTGGGCGTGGGTCACAGCGCGGAAAGCAGAGTTGGGATCTGGCACATAAGGCATCCAGGGTGCGCAAGACTGTAGCGGGAGGACCCTGAGTGCACTTGAGGCAGCTGGCAGGCCCCGGCAGAGGGGTGGCATCCAGCAGACCCAGTGAGGTGGCGATTATAAAGCAAGGCAGTGCGCACAGCTCAGGATCCCAGCACTGGGATATAGCCTTGGGACACTGATCGTGGATGCCTGTGGAAGTTGAGGTGCAGGGAGAGACACCCAGCCTCACAGGAGAGGTCCTTGGAGGTCCCAGAGTGTGCACAAGCCCACCCACATGGGAATTGGAACCAGAGGGGCCCAGTTTGCTTGGGGAAAGCAGCAGAAGGGACTGAGGTCCCACAGAGAACAGAGCAACCGCCATTGTTCCCTCTTGACCTGTCCCCACATACAACATCACAACCCAGCAACTGGGGTGCCCCACCCTGGTGAACACCTAAGGCTCTGCCCCCTACTGTAACAGGTGCGACCAGATCAAAAAAAAACAAGAGAGAGAGAGAGAGAGAGAGAGAGAGAGAGAGAGAGAGAGAGAGAGAGAGAGAGACAAAA